>VYZP01022112.1:105584-158020 GCA_013400635.1 Hypocryptadius cinnamomeus
AAGGAAAGGAAAGGAAAGGAAAGGAAAGGAAAGGAAAGGAAAGGAAAGGAAAGGAAAGGAAAGGAAAATAAGCCAGGTTATGTTCTTTAGATTTGTGATTCAGCCTCTGCCTTCATTGTGAGAGCATGCATCAACCCAAATTTATTTTAGAGAACTCTGCAAATGATGCATTTTGTGATCTGTCAGGGAACGGTTTAAAAGTCTTGCTGTGAAAATGAGGCCAGTTGATCTGTGCCTTGCCTGTTTATTCCACAAAATCAAAGTGTGCATAAAATGCTCCTGAATCAAAACAGCAACACTTGCTACCAGCTGGAGAGAGCCTCTGATCAGTGCCCCAGTGCTCACGTCTGCCCTGAAGTTTATCTTCTGCTGGGTGACCCAAAATGGGTTGCAGATGTGGTCTAATGATGACCAAATTCTTCCTTTGAGTTGTTTCTGTGGCTGCAGCAGGGACAGCCAGCCAGGGCTGTTACAGGGTTTTCTCAGGTCAATAATAAATACATTAAATAGTGAAAGATTTTGCCCCATCCATTCTCCCCTATGTGATGGGGCTGCTCTGACACTTCCCTGCCCACTGGCTGCAAAAACCCTGGGAGCCACCAGAAAGAATTAAAAGTATCACTGTGGGTTTAACAACAAAAAACCCCAGACTGTAAACAAATACACAAACACCCATCCCATAAATAAATAAATAGCATACTGCCCCCTCAAGCAAATCAGAACAAAACATCAAACTAATATCAGAACATCAAATAACATAATAAAAAAATTAAAGAAAATTAAAGCAAATTCAAGCAAGTGCTTCTCCTGGCAGGCTGCGGGCAGGTCACTCAGCACAGCCTGGAACTGATGGATCCATCCCTCCAGATGTGTGATTCCTGCTCCATTTTTATAAAAACTCTTCTGTCTGGAGCTGACAGAATACAGGGTAACCTGTTCCTTCTGCTGGTGTTCAATCAGGTTATGTCTACCAAAAAGTGCAAGCCAGTGTTTTGTTTTATGACCCTTTTAATTGGCTGCACAGTCCATAATGTGCATTACTGCACTCTGGAAATTAGGTTTATTGTGTATTGCACCAGGTGCCATTCCGAGGGGCTCACTGTGCCCCTTTAAATGCTGAGTTTAGCTCGTGATGTAGGTGCTGAATAGAAATATCTGTTCCTCTGTGAGCCTTCCTTGTTAGTAAACTCTAAAAAGCTCCTGAACAGCATTCAGTGCACCAGCCGAGAAACCTGCCTGCAGTAGGAGCCCCTTGGAGAAACCTGCCTGCAGTAGGATCCCCTTGGAGAAACCTGCCTGCAGTAGGATCCCCTTGGAGAAACCTGCCTGCTGTAGGAGCCCCTTCTCTGAGCCCCAGCCCCGCCAGGAGCAGGAAAGCCTGCCAGGCACGACAGTAGATGGTGCTCTTGGTTTGCTTTAGCTGCCTGCAGACACAGCACCAGGAGATTCTCTGCTCTCAGGCCTGTTCCCACGGAAATGTCCTGCAGAAAACAACACTTGGGATGGCCCAGCATCTTATGGGCTTTGGTGAGTGTCCCAGTGGCCACAGCCCCCAAATCACCCTGTGTGCAGTCCAATATGTGTTTCAAGAAGTGCTGAGGTTAAGTGTGTGTATTCCCAGAGAAGCTGTGGCTGCCCCTGGATCCCTGGAAGTGTCCAAGGCCAGGTTGGATGGGGTTTGGAGCAGCCTGGGACAGTGGAGTGAGATGAGCTTTAGGTCTCCCAACCCAAACCATTCTGTGACTCTGTGATATAGGCAACAAGACATCTTTTCCATGGCTTCTTCTCCAAGCACCACATCCTGGAGAGGCCCCTGTGCAGAAGGAAACCCCCCAAGAAGGCACATCAGTGCTTGGCTGTGCCAGGGGGGTGGTGTGGCACCTCCCATGGGTGAAGGAGCTCTCCCTGCTCAGCTGTCAGGTGGTTACAGCTCTTCAAAACCCTCCAGCCAGCTCCTACTGACAGCAGGAATAAGGCAAGATTGCTGGTTTATGGTTTTCAGTCTCTGTAGGAAGTGGAAAGCCAGTAAAGACGGGTGTGGGCAAAGCTTGGTGTGGTGAGCACACCCCCAGCAGCATCCCCAGCACAGAGAGGCTGCTTGGGGGCTGATGGTGCTCTGCACTGAGGGTCTATCATCAGGCAGGCAAGGGAAAGCCTTAAAAATCCTTTCCAAAAGGATAAATACGTGTGAAGTCTTCTCTGGGGCCTTAGAGCTCAGGGTGAGAATGTGATAAGGCCTTAAAATGCAAGGTGAGCTGTAAAAGGCTTGGCTGCCCAGCACTCATATAAACAGCTCCTTCTCAGTCCAAACATGTGCTCCAGAGCAAAATGTGCTCTCTGAGACTTATTGATTTATATAAACTCCATTCACACACTGTAGGCCATGGCTGAGCACCACCAGTTTAAGATTACACATAATCTATACAAATATTTCTACTTCAACAAGTGGTGCTCCATCATCAAACAGCACAGCTGTGCCTGGGTGGAAAGGAGAAGAACAGTGATGATTTTACACATACAGATATATATTGCCTGGATGTGCCTTCATGCCTGTGCACAGGCACAAACTTATCTTTTAAATAAACCCCGTTGCCTGGACATTAAAAGGCTTGAAAAAAAGTAAGGAAAAATGAATGCTTCTGCAGCTTCCCTGGCACTAATTGAATTTCTGTCCATAACATTTACAGACTTTAAGAAGAGCCCACTTATTTACCTTTTCTCTTGGATTTTTTTTTTTTCTCTCCATTTAAAACTCATTGTGTTGTGTCATTTTATAGGCGCCAGGAATAAATCTTTTGTCAACTCTATTGCATTATTATGCAAAGTACACAAAAAGTAGAGGAATAAAACAGCCCGAGAGAAGCCGAGTGCTGTTCCTTTCAGCCCTCCCAGTCTGCCCCAGCAGCAAACTCTCCAAGTTTGCTAACACAATCATTTTCTCAGGAAAACTTCCTCACCCTTGGTCATTGATTGCAAAAGAGTTCACTTGACCATGCTAATGCCGGATGCAGGGAAGTGAATTTACTGAGGGAAGAAAGGCTTGATGAAGGAGCCATCAATTAAATCTGCAGAATTGATCCTGTGGGATGAAGGAGCTGCTGGGCACCGGGAGGATTTCTTGGCAGCAGGAGAGAGGTTAGCTGCAATAAACTCCCTTCTTCCCCAGTGCTGGAGATGTGTCCCAAGAAGAATCAATTTAGGGAAAACCAAAATCATTGCTGTTAAAAATGTTTCAGAGGGCAAAGCTCGAGGCACAATTCAGCTCCTACAGGTGCTGTGGTCAGGCTGTGGTTTGTGAGAGGGGCTCAGAGCAGACCTGAGCTGTGAGAAGAGGGACCTGAACCTGGGGCTGACCCTGCCAGCAAACCCCACATTACTGGGGGCTTCAACTCCTCACCCAGGCTGGTTAACATTGCTGGAGCAGAGCTTTGCTCCCACAGCAAAGCTACCAAGTGGAATTAAGTCACTTAATTAGGCTGGGGGAAGCACAAAGAGGGATTGAGGCATGAGGGGACTTGGCTGCTCTCTGCAAGGTGACGTCAGGGGCTTCTGGAAGAGCTCATCCACACAGAGCTTTGACCCTGGAAATTTCCTCTGCTGGAAAAGTGGTGGAGAAGGATGTTTGCCCATGATGTGTTTGGTTTGGTTTGGTTTGTGGCTTTTTTTATTCTGTCCTACCATAAAACATTGCAGAGAGCTGGACTGATGGTATGAGAAAGTCCTGGCACTCCTGCCACCCATTTCTCTTCCTCTCCTTGTTTATATATATAAAGGCCCTTTGCTGAGGAGAAGACAAGTACAGCAACTGTCTGTGCTGGTGGAAAAAAGAAAAATTAAGGGAAAAAAGAGTCAGGAGGGAGCCAATAGTAAACTTGTACCTTCTGGGAGGTAAATAATAAATCTATGGTCACTTGGGGTGCTCTCTCCAGGGCATTATTCAAACTTATCCACTCTCATCCACCTATTATTGCCCATTTTTTTAGCTGACTACATGGAGCTTGCAATGATGGGAGCAACAGCCCCCTGCCAAATGGAAAAGTGTGAAATACTTCACTCTTTGTTATTTATTTACTCAAGTATGTGTTTGAATGAAAGGCCTCACTCCACACACAGCTCCTGGAGCCATCCTTGGAGCACCTTTCTGGTGGAGCACAGGTCCCACCTCTAGAAGACCCTGCTCAGTGCCTGGAGCTGGATCTGTGCAGGGTGGGGTGAGGTTGGGGAGCCTGGAGCAGCTGCTGGCTGTTGGCTGTGCAGTGACTTGTCTCTGCTTCAGAGGTGCCAGAGCACCGTGGGAAAAGTGGAGGAGCTGCCAAGGGAAAGGTCTCACCCTATTTCTTGGACAAATGTAATGCTTCTGGAAGTTCAGATGGAGACATGCTTCCCTGGGAAGTGTTTACCACCACTGCAGGCATTAATCTCCCAGGGATGTGTTGGACAGAGGGATGGTTGGGTTGCTTCACCTTTCCTTGGCACGAGCTGAGCACTTCTGATCCCACAGGGATCCTTGCCATGAGCCCAGCTTGCTCCTCCCTGCCCCACATACCCATGGCCCCAGCTGGCTCCACTCCTCCTGCCCTGAGGAGCTGTTTCAGTCATTTAAATTCCTTCAGTGTTTATTCACTTTATTCCTTAAATCCCAGAATGGATATTTTAGCTGAAGATTTTTCATTATTTTCTTTCATTATCCCCAGCTATTTTTTCCCTTCAATCGAGCCCCTTATATATAATGTCACCTCTCTGCACCTTTGCCTCAGGTATCCTGGCACCCCAGACTCTACTGATAAAACATCCCACCTGCAGACATGAAACAATGAGGAGAAACCACCACATTTTAAAGCAAGATGATGAATTTAAATTCATCAAACCTTATGACATTACCTTATGTGACTTGGCAGATCACCCCACTGCAAGTCCTGAGCCCTGCCACTGAACCCTTTATCAAATCAAACACTAATGAGAGCAGGCTAATCCCATTTCTTTGGGATGGAAAGACATTTATTGCTGTGCCTTATCTTGCCCCTTTCAGTACAGCTGGTTGCAAGTGTTTGCTCTGCTTTTATGCTGCTGTTTGCAAATAGAGGTGGAGAAGGGGCTGGGAGCATCATTTCACCAACAGGTTTCTGTTTGTGGAGCTGTGCTGTGCATGGCCCCCAGGATGAGCAGAAACAAGTATTTATGAATTATTTACATTTCTTTAGTTGCTGTTCATAATTTTGCTGTTTAAACAGTTTGTCCTCTGTTCTAGGAGCAGAAAGAAAGGCAAAATTATTTCAGTGACAGCTCAAATATCCCACAGAATGACTAGTAAGTAGTCAAAGTAAACAACTTGTGAGGAAAATACAGCCTGAAAAATTATTCATCCCATCCACACAACAAATCGGTCATTGAAGAGGAATTTTTATTCTACAGAAAGCCCTCAAAATAAAAAGCAAAGAGAAGAAAAATGGTTTACCTTGTCCACCATAGAATGGGCATGTTCCAAAAAAAGTAGAATAAATATTCAATATTATTGTGGTTTTTTGTCTCTAAATTGTGAGAACTTCTGAATCCTGCAGAAAAGTAAAGAACTGAATTGATTCAGCTAAGGAGATGGTGTTTTTTCCTTATCAAAATGAGACAGAAGCACTTTATTTTGACTTTTTCCCATCAAAAATGTTATGGAAATCAGTGATTTCCTTTGCAAGGTTTTAATGAAGATGAAAATCCCATTTGCTAATGAAATACCAGCCTGCAGTGGGTGCCTACCAGTTGTGGGGCTGTTTCTGGATCCAGCTTTCCCTCAGCACAGCTCTGTGGAGTTCTCTGGGGCTGCTCTTGGCTGCAGCAGCTCAGAGATACCTCACAAAATCCTCCTGAGCCAGGAAGGGGCTCTGCTCATGGCTAATGTATTCCCCATGAATAATTCAACCTCTTCTTGTCATTGCTGTGCCACACACCGCACTGGATTTTATCACTGACACCTCCAAGTGGAGCTGGGAAGGGCAGAACGAGGGTTCCCAAGCCCTTCTGGAACATTCCCTGTGTGGTATGTGGGGTGGAGATGAGAACTGCAGAACTGCAGCAGCTCAGGGCTTACACCTGCAATACCTCCCCCAAACCCAACCAAACATGGGCTGTGGATAACTACAGCATCACTGGGTTTGAATATTTGCATTTCAGCCAAGTTTACTGGAAAAAAAACAAACAAAAAAAATCAAAACCAAAAATATCAAAACCAAAAAAACTAAAACAAAATAAACTTGTTTCAGCACATAGGCAATACAAGTATGGAGAAAATGGCATTTTTATGTAAACAAAAATTGCAGAGAAAAATCTATTCTTATATTTGAGGATGCACTCCAGGGTTTATTTTGCAGGTGAGCTGCTGGAGCTTTAACTCTATAACTAAGCCTGGCTCCACTGATCTCAATGACACGATGCTGACTGACACCTGCTGAGGACACATGCATAACTATTTCTCATAACGAGCTCCTTCTGAGCCCACGAGTGCCAGCTGATGTGGCAATTACACATTAATACCTGTGACTGTGCACAGTCAAACTGGGCCAGAAGGGATGCAACCTTTTGTTTTTTAAAATTAATAAAATATTTATTGCAATCAGCTCATACCTCCCAATTTGTTGCCAATTAAGTAAAGTGTTTAGTGTGAAGCTGATTGAGGCTGCAGCCACAGGGCTGCACTCGGGGAACAAATTGGAGGCATCTTGCCCTGAATTTCTCTCTGTTTCATTCTCTCCAGGTAGGAACAGAACAGCAGGAGCTGGGAAATGGTGAGGACTTTCCTCTCCAGAGAAAGACATCTGCAGTCATCAAGAGGAGACAAAGCCAGCAGACAGCTAAAACACCCCACAGATTAAAACTCTGAAGTGCATCAGGCTAAACTCTTGTTGATGAGACTTCAGCCAATGAGCTGAAGTTGACTTTTAAATATGTTGGTTTTTGGGGTTTTTTCAGGAATATTGGTTAAATGTGGAGCTGCAGAACAGAATGACACCAAGCTTTGAAATGTGTTTGCCATGGAAATTCAAACTTTGATTTTTAGCTGGTCTGGTGTATGGGGTTTATTAATCTAATCTGAGGAGATCCCTGTCGTATGGGACCTCAAGGCATGGCAGAAGATTTATATAATCACACAGAGGCCAAGAAAGGCCAGGAAAATTACTGTTGATGATGTCTTGGGTTGGCACAGAGCCTCCCCAGCTGTCGTGGGCTGCACTAATGCTGCTGGGAAGATGACTTGGCTGCTTGGGTGGCACGTGGTGTAAATCTCTTCTGGAAGTCAGCAACAACAGGACTGCCTTGAACTGGAGACTCTGATGAACATCTACTCCTGTCCAATGCTTTGCTCCTGCTCCTTTTGAGCATCTTTCTCCTGGCACAGCACAGCTGATGTCCCTGTGCAAGCCAAAAAAAACCCCAACCCCAAACCCCCAAAGGCCAAGTTATTCCAATACTTGAATTCTCATTTGTGTCCCATAGAAGTTCATTATTTAAATTACATTCACAGCCTCAGTGCCTTGATGACTTCTTCTCAGAGCATTTTCTTCCCGTTTGTTTATTTTTAATTTGAACCAATGAACTATTCCTGCATTCCTTCCCTCATGTCAGAGAGCAGGACAGATTTGTTAGAACTCCAGTGAACTCTGGAAATGAGTTTATAAAACCTTTACTTGGGGTGTTTCAGAGGAGCACAGGCTGTGTCAGAGGGAGAGCCAGGTTCTGTGCCAAGAGAAAGAGCAGGCCCTGGGTTTTGTTTATGGGTTTTGTTCAGCTTGTTCAAACTCTATAACGAGGGACTGTCTCTTCATCAAATCTGTCTAATGGGATCTTTGATCTCCATTAGGAGCTGGAGCTCAGTGAGAGCAGAATCAGCATCAGTGACACGTTTTGTCTGAAGCTCCCCACTGATACAGAAAAGGTGATTCATCCCCAAACTGGGCCATTTTTTTCAATGAGCTTGCCATTCATGGGAATTAGGTCTAGTCATTGCTGCTGCAGCTCACATAATTATTAATAAACTGAATGTCTGCATCTAAAACAAGATCAAATCACAATTTCTTTTCTAAGAATGACTGGGCAGAGCAGAGCTGGCTTTGTTCTAGCTGAAGGGTAGCAGAGAGCCAAGCCCCAGCAGAGGGAACATTTAATGATGGCTCACACCAGCAGAGTAGGAGGTGCCAGGGACACAGGAGGTGGCAGCAGTGTCACAGGTTCTACACTTCCATCCTTGTTGGAGCTGAGCTGGGTTGGACAGGGCTGGATCCCTGCTCTGTAGCATCCTCCAGGGTCAATGTGTCTTCTTGGAGCTGCACAAATGTTTACCATGAACATGGGAAGAGACATGATGGATGAGGAGCTGGAAGAGGACAGGGAATGCTCCTTGGAAGTCTCCCTTTTTCTTCTTACAGCATTCTGAGTTCATCCTTCCCTGATGGAGCCTCTCATTTTCAGGGGGGGTTAGCACTTCATCCTCTCTGCACAGAAAATTATCACCCACAGGCACAAGTACCCTGTTGGCACAGGACCAAGACATTTTCAGGTGATCCAGGCTCAGGTGGAGCTCAGCAGCTCCAGCCCTATCCCCTGATGGTGCTTTCAGCCTTCCCAAGGATGCTGCAGAGCCTGGATCTGCTCCCTCAGCACAGCTGGAGAGTTCATCCAACACAGACTGTGACAGGCTCTGAATCCACACGTGCAGCTCCACTCCCCCTGGAAATGGGCACAGATTGGGTCCACGACAGCAAGATTTATTGCAGTGTGAACAGCAGGGTAGAGCAGAGAAAGAACATTGGGAAAGAAACCTCTGGCCAAATATCTTGATCTGCCTCTTTCTATTACTTTATTGCAGAGTGTATAATGGTGAGGCAAAAAATTCTTGCAGGAAAATAAGGGAAAAAGGAATATTTCCATCATTTCACAACTGTTGGTGGAAATTCAGGGAGTAAACAAATTCCTGCCCTAGTGCAGGGGTCATTTAAATGAAGTCAGTGCTAAATCCTGTCATGTGGAAAAGAGCTGTCCTCCACTGCAGGGGCCAGGTGCTGAAAGTGGGATCAGTGGGATTCTGCCTCCTAAAACTGTGAATGTTGGAGGATTTCTCCCAGACAAAAGCTGCCAGGGACAAAGGGTCTCTCTGGCCCTGGTCTCCCTGGGGATGGCTCTCTCCTGTTGCCAAGACACTTGAGCACCATATTTTCCTTCCTTGGAGAAGAGCTGTCCTCCAAGGCAGGGTACCTGGTGCCAGAAGTGGGATTTCACCTAAAACTGCCAACATCCAAGGATTGCTCCCAGACAAATGCTGCCAGATGGGTCTGGCTGCCCTTGGCCTCCCAGGGGCCACCTCAGGTCATCAGTTCTGGGACACTGAGGGGCCTGGTTGACCTTCCTGTGGAAGAGCCATCCTTCTCAGTCACACATCCATGACCCAGGGTGGGATTCTGCCTCCTAAAATTGGGATTGTCACTGACCTGGTTTAATTTATTTCTGAGAAACTACAGGTACAATCGTTGAATCCTGGAAGAGTCTGAGTTGGAAGGAACTTTAGAGATCATCCAGTGCCAGGGGCAGGGACATGGGCAGGGACACCTTCCACTGTCCAGCCTGGCCTTGGAGGGATCCAGGGATCCAGGGGCAGGCACAGCTTCTCTGGGCACCCTGTGCCAGGGCTTCTCCCTCTCCTCAGTGAAGGATTTCTTCCTCACATCAAATCTAAACCCACTCTCTTTCAATTTGAAGCCATTCACCTTTGTCCTGTCCCTACAGCTCCATATGAAGAATCCCTCTCCATCTTCCCTGTAGGTTCCCCTTGGGCAGGTTGATATCTGAGGTGCGTCCAAAAAAGGGAGAAATGCAAATATTGTACTACTCATCAGCAGATCAGAGAGAGAATGACACAGTTACCATACATTGAATTTCTCCCTTTGAAGCAAATATTAGGAGATAAATATTTCTTTGAGGGTGGGTTTGTACAGAAAAAAAAACCAAAACAAAACTTGCAGACAAATTCAATATCATATTAAAATAGAATTACAGTTACTAGCTGAAGGGGATGTGGTGGGTGTAGTCTATTTGAAATTTAGAAAAGCATCTGATGCAATCTCTCATAAAATTTTAATCTCAAAATAAATTAAAACTAGCTTTGATATAAGCACAGCGACGTGGATCCATAACTGGCTAAAGAATCATAAAATTAAGAATGAAAAGTGGCATTTACATGGCACTGGAGGAAGTAATCTTTCTTACTGCAACTCCGATAAGAATAATTGCCCTTATTTATTATCTGCCCAGCAATAGAGAAGGGGGAACATTAACAGCACATTGCCAGACTAAACAGGAAGGCACATAATGCACATGAACTTTGGGGAAGAAGTAATATAGTGATTTTCTGCCCGTGGTGGGCAGTTAGAGCAGGAAAGGTGCTTTAAATTCATGGCTGTGCTTGCTCAGAGGTACCGTGGGCAGCTAAGGACCAGCAGGGAGGCAGCTCTCCTGCTCTGAACCCACAGGCAGCAAAGTGAAATGCTTGTCTTCCACAGGCTCTAATGTGCATGATATTCGTGATATTAACAGGGTTATCAGTGTTTTCCCTTAATTGGATCCAGCCTGCAAGAAGGAGCCTGCTGAGTCTCATTAGGAGGCTCTGGGGCACTGGTGCCCTGCTGGGCTTGGGGCTGGCCTGTCCCTCTGTCACCTGTGTTTGGGGGAAACTGAGCTGTTCTCCCGTTTGGGGGGTCCAAACTGGATGGACTGGAGCTGTCAGTAACTTGTCCATACAGAAGGTGGGAGTGAAAAGCCATTGGTGACTTACCCTACACTGCAGCACTTGCAGTTTGGGAGTTGGTTTAGACCTCCTCGCTCTAATTAATCCATATGCACAAATGAGCTAGTTTGCCTGGGAAAAAAAAAAAAATTTAAAAAATCTTTGAAAGTTCTGGGAGAGCAAAAATTGAGCTGGAAAGTCCAGATGAGGCAGAAGTAGATATCATCTCTGCACAGAGGTAATTGACTTTGAAGACACTATTCATCTGAATTACTCAGTTTGCAAGGGTTTCCATCCATTCCGTCTTCACAGAGAAATTCAATATATTCAAGAGTAAAGATGTACAAAGAACTGATTTTTCTGTCATTTGCACAACCCAAATGAGGAAATGTAAAAAGAAATCATTCACATCAAGCTGAAGCAATTTATGAAATTCATTCAGGGAAGTTAAAGTAAAAAAAGTATTTCTCATGAAACCAAAGACTTTCATTATCCATTTTTAATTAATTTAAAATAAAATAGATGTCTTGTTGTTATATAATGTAGAAATATTTCATTCAAAGGCATCGAGAAAAAATACCCTAGTTTAGATTTTTCTCCAAAGGATTTTTTTCCAAAACAATTTCTCAACCCAAAATTTATTCAAAACTTTACTTCAATTAATAGCTTCATTTTTCTGATGGGGAATATTCAGAGGAAAGCCTTCCCCAAGTCTGGCAGGTTCTGGATGTTCCTGGGTGCTTGTTTTCCTTTGTGCAGTAATGCTGTGCATGGATGGGCACTGCCTCCTCACAGCTCTTTCTGATGAGCATCATCATCCTCAGCACCCAGGAGGGCAGAGACAGTGGTGGTGACCCCTCAGTGCTCTCCACAGCAGCATCTTCTCCAGGGACAAGCTCCCACTGCGTGGTGGGAGCTAAGCCTGCATTGTGCTGGCTGGAGCTGTCACTGACCCTCCTTCCTGTGGGTTTTGGGGACCATTCCTTGTTCTGAATGAGCTACAGGGTGCAGACAGAGCTTGGAAATTCAATCACAGAGAAGATCTCTGCAGTGGAGGTGTTCCAGAACCTCACTGTCGCCATGGAAGTCTACTTCAAACTCATGGGGGTTTCCACAGAGCTCTTAACTCTTGGCATTCCAGCCTTCCTCTGTCCCAGCCTTCCGTGCCAAGGATCCCACTGAGCCTTGGACTACAGCTGGGCTCGTTGTTTTTGAATGTCACATCCCTGGAAGTGTCCAAGGCCATGCTGGATGGGGTTTGGAGCAACATCTTCTAGTGGGATGTTGTCCCTGCCCGTGGCAGGGAGGAGGAATGAGATGTTCCTTCCAACACCCTAATCATTCTGGGATCCCATGTTTCCACAGGGAGCACATTCATTAGCTCTGCTCACCTGGATGAGAAGAAATGTGGGCATGCTCCTGGAGCAAGCTGTGACACCTCAGCCTGGTGCTCCATCTTCCTGCCCCATAAAGCACTGCTTGTCACATCTGGAGCTCCCTGCTCCAGCAGCCTTTACTGCATCCTTCATTTTGATGCCTTGTTCCAGGTTTTAAATAGCTGCGAGTCCCCCATTGCTCATTAGCAGGCTCAGAGAAACGGCTTTTATAGACCCATGTATTAAACAAATAAAAGACGTCAAGGAAACTTAAAAACACATCCAGCTGCTCGCAGATTTACTGCACCAACATTAAACTCTCATTAAATGCACTTTTACAAGGGGTGGCTTTATTTTGTGGCTCTGAATACCTGTGACAGCGGGAAGTGGGGGTTATCGAGATGTACTGGCTAAATGAGAACATTTATTGGTGGAGGGTTTATTGGGCACGTTGTGGTGACAGCGCAGAGCGTGCCAGGTGTTTTGTGGGCTGTCACGCAGGAAGGCGCTGCCGGCCTCGCTAACGGGGAGTTTATGAAGCAAATAAACATTTTCTTGCTGTCTGGCTTCCTTGTTTTCCCCCCCTACAGTCTCTTTGTCTCCTAGGAAGTTATGCTAAATGTTTCAGGGCATTAAAAATTTCACTGTTTTATCTAGAGGACGTCTTCGTGCATCCGGAAGTAACCTTGTCTCAAATCCCACATTTGGAAATCTGAGGTAGGTGAGATGGGGATTTCACAAGAGCACAGAATGGGTTTGAGTGGGAAGGGACCTTAAAGATGAACCCATTCCATCTCCTGTCATGGACAGGGACACCTTCCACTGTCCCAGGGTGCTCCAAGCCCTGTCCAGCCTGGCCTTGGACACTCCCATGGATCCAGGGGCAGCCCCAGCTGCTCTGGGCACCCTGTGCCAGGGCCTGCCCACCCTCACAGGGAAGAATTCTTCCCAATATCTGAACTAAATCTGCCCTCTGCCAGTTTGAAGCCATTCCCCCTTGTCCTGTGACTACCCCAGCAGGGAGCACCATTTCCCATCAGTCCTGCACAGAAATACCTTGAAACCAGATATTTCTTCCTCTGGTCCTTACTGCAGCCAAGGCCAAAGGTGCCCCAAGAGGTTTGCAGAAGGGCTGACTCTTACCTGGCTCCCACAGCCTGTGTGGCAGAGGTTTTGATGGACACACCCTACAGGACAAAGCAGTGACACCTGTGTTGGCACCTCTCTTTCTCCCTCGCTGCTGAGGTGCCGAGGCAGAGCAGGGAATCTGCTCACTGCAGCACATGTACTCATCAGATGCCAGATTGATATAGACAAATGTGAACAAACCAAATTGGTTTATGCCATATTTGAATTTTTATCTGCAACAATAATCCGTTTATTAGTGAATAATTCAGGGTATTAAATACTAAAACCACATCTTTGATGCTGAAAGTCACTGAGCCCCAGAGTGCTGGAGGCTGAGGGAGTGTGCTGAGCCAGGCCTGGGACATGCTGCCCATCTTCTTCATCCTTCTGCTGGTACAGATGTGGTGAGAGTGTGGACAGACCTGCACTTTGACCTAATGTGACCATCCTAGTTCTCTGAAAATAAAATTTTTTCTAATATGACTTATATATATTCCATTTTGTGTTTCAAGTAAAAAGTGATTTGATGGCAGAAGAAAGGGTTTATGTCTTTGGGGCCCAATTTTCTGAATACTGCACAAAAATATACATGCAATTCTTGGCAATAATTGAGATTTTGTATGCAAATTGGGTCATTCTGTGTGTGTAATTGCCCTTTCAATGCATAATTGCCCGTGGGCAGGTTTTGCAGAAGATCATATCGACTGCATGTGCAGATAAGTCACACATTTTTATTCACTTCAGGAAACGTGCACAAGCAAGAATTTAAAACCAGACACCCAAGAGGGCTGGGGACTTCTTAGCGGTCTGGAAACAATGAATGCTCGGGCTGTAATCAGCAGGCAGGATTTGGTGAAGATTATGAACCTGAGAAACAGAATAAATATTTGTGATGGACGTTGAGAACATCCCTTGGCACCGGACGGGACAGCACAGGGATGGCTGTGCTGGGAGTGTCTGGCTCACCTTAACCCTTCCTTCCTCTGTGCAGGAGACAAGGGAAAGGCAAACACTCCTTTATTAATTAGCACCCCTTAATCACTTTGCAGGGAGGATGACATTTGGACAAGCATCCCATCCCTCATCCCCTGTGGAAACCTGATTCTCCATGCACAGTAGAGAGCAGAGCCTGCTGAGAGTTAAGCCCGTGCTTAACTTTAAGCATGTTTGTTTTCTGTTCCAATTAATACAAATGCTGATTACTTAAGAGCTTTGCTGAAATGGGTCCAAAGCACCAGAATGGCCTGAATGGGAGAGGCATTTTGATATCCTGATTAGAGAAAACCTGTTCCAGGGTCTTCAAGGAATATCTACAGAATTTTTGTGAGCCATTTTCCCCTCTGCAATCTTTCTACCTAAGTTTTAAAGACACTTTTACTGAAGATTTACTGATAGAAACCTTCTACTGAGTGCATTTGATTGCTCCATATTTCAGAAACAATGTGGGAATGGAAAAATCTCTCTCTTTAGGCTCCATTATCTTAGACTCCTGTTGTCGGCATGGAGTTATAAAGAACCAATACTACCTTTAAACACCAAATAGCTTAACTGCTCAAAACATAAAATGAAAGCACTAAACATATCAGTTTTGTGTAAAAAACCCTGCACTTTTTCCCTTGTAATAAACAAATAGATATATAACAGCAGCCAAGATAAACCAGGTAAAAGCTTCAGCTCCTCTTCTCAGTGCTGGGCTGTAACTGCTGGACGAAAATCCATCAGTGTGTGACTTTAGCCTCCATACTGGGAATGAGGGTGGCTGTCTGTTCACAGCCTCCAGTGACAGAGTGGGTCATTTCAAGGGTTAGCAGTGAGGAAATATTGTCCCTGGAATTAGGGTCCCCCCGACAAGGGTGTGTGTCCAGCAGAGCTGCAGGGAGCACAGCCTGCCCTCCCATTTTCTGTTGCAGCCACGATTGTCCTGGTTGGTGATTAAATTCTTCTGGGCAAACCCTGTCTGTTTGTGATAAATTTGATAAGATAAATGATTTTTCTAGACAAAGGAAATGCAAGATATCTCATCTATCTGGACTGAAGATGCCATTTGATATAGTGCCACATGGGAAATTATCAGCTCAGCTGAAAGCGCCGAGAATTTATACAGGAGCTGTGAAGTGGGAACAGAGCTGGCTAAAGGGGAGCCCGTGACAGGGAGCAGCAAAAGGGGAATTATCACTCTGGAGTGAGGTTACCAGCAAACATCCCTGAGGATCAGGACTGGATCTGAGCATATTTCATTTCTGCATTGACCTTGGAAGGGAATGATGAGAGTGACAATGACACTCGGAGCTCACACGATGGAAGGTGCATCCTCAATGCAAACCAGGATGGGGCTGTTAACTGAGCACTGACCTTGGAAACTGAAGCAATAGAAAAGGCATAAAATACAATAATATATAATGTATGGATGAGTACTTATGGAGCAGTAGTGAGAATTCCAGCTACTAGAAATGACTGAGGAAGAGAAAGACCTGAATGTACTTGGGCATCACAGGTTAACCATTAAAGTGCAATTATATGGTTTCAAGGAAAAAATTATCAGATATACCCAATTCACTTTCTCAGTTAAGGCTACAGGTCTAGAGAAGCACTAATTCAATTTCACAAAGGTAGGCCTGACCTCATCAGAATAGTGTGTACAGTTCTCTTCCCCCAAGAGTGAGAGGGAAGAATTCAAACAGTAAATGGTGCCATAAGGGGATTTAGGACAATCAGAGGAATGCAGGGACTGTCCAGCTGAGAGAGGAAAAAAGCACTTAGTTTAGTTAGGTAAAGACTGGGAGTGGAACATATGGAGGCGCAAACACTCAAAAGAGAAAATTGCTGCTGAAAAGAAATAACAGTGATGGGCACGAGGACAAATGACTTAAATAAGCCAGGAGTTAATTGAGGCTTGAAATTAGAGGAAGATCGATGTAGAAACAAGTGGGGGCAAACCCCTTTAACAGACATGTGAAATAAAGCATGAATAGTGTAGTACAAAGTTTTTAATGGAGCTAGAGGAGGAGTGTCAGGACCAGGGACATGTCCCTGTGTGGTGTTTTTTGGGAAGGACTGAGCCTTGTGGCTGCAATGTGCTCTGTAATGGCAGCCCAGGGGCATGTAAAGATTTCTGTCTATAGGGAAGTTGGAGGAATAACAGCTCATAAAACAGACACCTTTGAAGGTAAGCCTGAGGAAAACTGTTTGGGATTACCATTGTACACTTGGTTTTAAGCCTCTAAACCATCCATTGAAAGAGGAAGAGATTGCATTGTGAGAGTTACCTGCTCTGACTGAGGGCTCTCTGTAGCCAACAGCCCGTGCTCATCGTCAGAGGAGAGGATGCTCACAGAAAATACACATTTTTGCCAAAACTTGACTCTGATCATGAATGATTCATGACTGCAAAACAAGGCTACATTCATCAGATAATTTATATGTAAACCACTAGTTCCACCAGGCACAGATGCCCGTAGGTCAGAGCTGTAATGAGCCTCTGGCAGAGGGAAGGATGCTCTGCTGGCACTGCCCGGGGCTGTGTCCCCATTAGCCTGGCACAGCCCCTCGGTGGCAGGGCAGGAGGTGGTTGTGCTGCTGAGCAGTGTGGCCCTTGGCTGGGGTGTGCTTACCCAGGGCAGCCTCTGTGGGTGCTGAGCTCACTGCAGGAGCTTTGATTTGAGCAGTGATGGCAGAGCTCACTGAAATCCAAATGCCAGAATTCTTGTTCCCACCATGACTGGGCTGTGCTGGGTGGGAAAGGAACAAGGTACTGCTGGCTGAGCTCATATCTTCTGCAGTTTTCTGGGTCAGAAGGAGGCTTTCAAGGTGTGCCTGCAGACCTGCTCGTGGCAGAGGCCAAGGGCAGAGTCACCCAACACACTGACTGAATAAAAGCAGAGTGTTTTCCCAGAGGTTCGAGGCTGGGGAGTTAAACCACAGCCTACATTAGTTGCTGTGCTCATGTTAGTCTCACTGATGTCCATTCGTTGCTAAAATGCAGTCCAGGGTCACCAGAAACTCCCCCCACTGCTGCAATGAGTAATGAACTGCACCTAGAGAAAGAGGGGATAAGACACCTCACCTGTCCCTAGGTGTTTGCCATGGCCCTGCCTAAGGCAGCCCCGGTCTTATGGAGCTATAGAAATCCTCCAAAACATTAGTTCTCTTTCAACCTCCCTGAGGTCTGCTTGTTAAGCCCTGGCTCTTTCTAATAATTTTCCCTGTAATGAAAGCATTTTCCTATGGCCTGATCAACTAGCAAACAAAAAATAAGCTGAAATAGTGAAATAGTGAAAAAAGTAACCTTCACTAGTATTGATCTGCCAGTTTAGTTATAGAGGAGTCCTGAGCCTGCTGCAGGACATAATAGACAGCAGAAATACATTTCACCTGCAGGTAAAGGGCTTGGAACCTATGAAATTTAACTGCATGTGCTCACCCACCCCACTCACCTTGTACCAAGCAACCCTACCAATTAGCTTTTTAAAACCTCTTTCTTTACAGGGAGTTAAACAAGATGGACAGCTGGTCTGACCCAGTAGTGCTGCTGTTATTTTTTTTTATTAGAAATGGGCTGAGTTAATAGCAAATTTATACCAGCTTCCAGCTGAAGCTGCTCCAAGGCTGTGCAGCTGCAGAGTGATAAGACCAGGGGGGAACACACGTTCCTGTTGAGGGTTTGATTTCCCTTCTTCATTGCTGGACCCCCAGTAGGATTTTGCAGAAGAGGCAAAAAGTCTTGTAATATCACTGGGTGAGCCAGACAAATTGGTTGCCCATATCTACCTGTAGATTATCTGTGTTGGATCTAGGAAATGAGCCAAGAGGCTTTCTGGGCATTCATAATGGGAATGTGATCTAATGCTCTGCTTCCTCCTGGCTTGGAGAAAAGCACATGAGGTGACCCCACAGTGCAAGCTGAGCCTACTGGGAAGGCAGAACTCCTGTCCTCAGTATGGTGCCCAGGTTGTCCTGCTGGAATTAGCAAAACCCAGACCACAAGTCTTTAACATTACTGTTAAAGGGGTTTGCCCCCACTTGTTTCTACATCGATCTTCCTCTAATTTCAAGCCTCAATTAACTCCTGGCTTATTTAAGTCATTTGTCCTCGTGCCCATCACTGTTATTTCTTTTCAGCAGCAATTTTCTCCTTTGAGTGTTTGCCCCTCCATATCCAGGCCACAGTCAATTCAGCTTTGTGCCCTGCCCCACCCCGGGGCTGCTCCTCTGCCACAGCCTCCTCATTTTCTGCAGAGCATTGTTACTTTTCCCTTCCCTTTGTCCTGGTCTCTTGCCTGTGAATATGGATACCTTCAGAATGTCTCACCTCACTGGTTTCCCACTTACCTGGTTTTCCTACTCTTGCTTTCTAAGCTGCTTCCCTTTGCATCTGCCCTTCCTCAGGGCTCTTACTAACATCAGAGTTCCCTTCATGGACTGGTTCCTTCCTCCTCTGGTACTTGCAGCTCCCTGCTCTATCCATCCCTCCTGCCCACCCGTTTATTTTTAGCTCTTTTCTCACACCACTACACTGATTTCGGCCCTCCCCAGCAATTTTTAAAAGACATTCTGTCTCCAGCCTACCTTTGCATGTAGCTTATACAGTTAAACATAGTAAGTTTTCTCCTCTGAATAGAGGCTAAATAGAGTTAGAAAGGGACCTTTTAGACACATCCCTCACATCTTCTTTTGGCTGTCCAGATGTGGGCAGATGTGTTGACTTTCTTCTTAGCAAACACATCAGGCTGTTTGCTATGGATAACTTCAGAGATCTGGTAATTCCCTGAATTTTTAGAAATAAATTATATTTGCTATCAAGAGTTTCTGTGGCATTTGCTCTTAAAGCTATTTCATACCTGCCTATATCCACTATGGATTTTCAGTTTCCACATTCATATGTTAAGAGAGAAATGAAAAAAAGCAAAATGCCCTTTTTGATGCTAATCTACAGAGTTTCAATAACCAAATATTTCTTTTTAAGATGGTAGAGGCAGTGACCATCTTCTAATTCACAGCATTATTTCCTCTCTGAAATTTTCACAGCACAGGAGATTGTTGCTGCCAACACATGCCAAGAAGTTTGTTAATTGTCATCCCTACCTTCCAAAGCTGTTATTGAGCCTGAAACCACTGCAGTGATAGCTGAGCTTGTTTGCAGCATGAATATTACAAGTATTTTCCCCACAGTTCTGCATTGCCTTCTGGTCCTCACTTCAGTGTTGGCTAAGCTGTCACTTACAGGAGTGATGTTGTCATTACAATATTTGATGTTTTTCTGAGCGTAGCTGTCGTTGAAAGCACATTATATACTGCCTAAGGAAACTTGCTATTTATTTCTTGCCGTGAAGTTGGTGGCACTGCCAAGTAGCAGGTGTGGATAAAGTCACCTGTGAGTTCAGCATGGCTGGAGCATCATGTAGACAAGCTGCCACTGGTTCAGCCTGGCCTGGGACAGCACCTGACAGAGACACATCTTTGTTTGTGTTGCACCTCCAGACATCCCAGATGTTCTGCAATGGGCACTGCCAGGTGGTTATTACAATCTAGATATTATTTGATGATAATTCCCTGAGCCTAGAGATGGGGCTCTTGCTTACTGGGGATTTCAAAAATTATAATTTGTGCTGTTTTGATTTGTTTTCATGGTTTATAGAATCATAGAATTATTTAAGTTGGGAAAGCCCTCTAAGACCACCGAGTCCAACCACTAAACAAGCACTGCCAAGCCTAGTCCCACATCTACACATCTTTTACCCATCACAGAATCACAGAAATGTGCGTTCTTCTGGGTCAAAACACAGTACTCACCCCACTTGTCCCATAGCCAAGTCCCCTAGTTTGCTGACAAAGACACTGCAGACGTTCCCAGATTACCAGACCATTTCTCTTTCACAGAATTCACAGAATGACCAGGTTGGAAGAGACCTCCAAGATCATCGAGTCCAACCCAGCCCCAACCCCTCAACTCAACCCTGGCACCCAGTGCCACATCCAGGATTTGTTAAACACACCCAGGGATGGTGACTGCACCACCTCCCCGGGCAGCCATTCCAGAACTTTATCACTCTTTCCATGAAAAACTTTTTCCTAATCTCCAACCTGTATTTCCCTTGGTGCAGCTGGAGGCTGTGTGCTCTGGTTGTGTCAGTGCTGCTGGAGAAAGAGCCCAGCCCCAGCTGAGCACAGGCACCTTTCAGGAGCTGTGCAGAGTGATGGGGGCACCCCTGAGTCTCCTTTTCTCCAGGCTGAGCACCCCCAGCTCCCTCAGTGGTTCCTCTCAGGGTTTGTGTTCCCAGCCCCTCTCCAGCCTCGTTGTCTCCTCTGGATGCCCTCGAGTGTCCCACTGAGAGATTTTGTTTGTTCCTTGCAGGGCTTTGCTGGCTCCAGGTTTTGCAGAGCAGTTACAAGATTTTCTCCTTTCCATGGAGGAAATATGTCCATTCCAGCACATATCCTCATTCCAGTAACACCGATGCACTGCAACTTTGGGGAAACTGCTGTTGAGTTTTCTGTGTAGTGTTTAACTCTTGTTTTTCTAAATGCTGGAAGTTTATTTGCCAAAACGAACAGTTTCATGTAGTTTCTGTTTGCTGCTTTCTAGAAGTGGTTTGTCCATTTAACTTTTGCTTTTTGCTGTCAAAAATCTTCCATTGTTGATGCCTGAGAGGGGCTCCAGCTGCTGTAACCTGACCATACAAACCTTGGTGAGTGAATGTCTTCCTCTCATTTCTTTGAGAAGCCCCTTTGCCTTCATGATCCATCTCCTTCCCCTTGATTTGTGTGGCATCTTCCAGCAGTGCTCTTTGTTTGATGAAGGATTTCTTCTGCTGCTTTTGTGAGGATATTTTGGAGAAGCTGATAGTGCTTTTTCAAGCCTCTCACACACTCTCTAGATGACCTCACCTACCCTGACTTTAGGTCCATTTACCTGGAAACTGGCAGTGGCTGGTGCTGCTCGATAGCATCCTGCAGGAAGATGTGTGACCTGTAAATCAAAGCCTTGTAGCAGCTGATTTATTCTTTAGTTCAAATTGAAATTGATCCTGTGCTTGTCTTACAGCTTTCACTGTCAGTTTGGTTAATGAATTAGGATTTTATTTGGGTCTGTAGTTTAGTCCCATACCTTTCCATGCAAATTATGGTTCCCTCTCCCCTCACTCAGTCCATACCAGTGGTGGCTGTGCAGCTGCAGCAGATAGTAGGGTGAATGTCACCAGTCTCTCACCGTTTGCATTTTCATAACCAACTCAGGTATTTGATTGCTTTTCCCCCAGTGGCTGATTTTTCTCAGCAGAAATCTCCCATTGTTTAGAGGAAATCATGCCTGGGTTTTCATTAGAGTCTGGAGACAGCTACAGACCTGACCCTGTCTCCCCTCCCCATGGCTCCTTGTAGGTGTTTGATGGTAGATAAATTACAATCAGCTCGCTGGAAACCTGGCTATAAGCAATTCTTCTGACATGCAAATTGCTGAAAATTATTGGTTGTACTCTACTAACACCAAAGCATCCACATAACCTAAACATTTAAAACTCAGTGCAAACTGCTGCAGGGGCATTGCTGCTCCCAGCAGGACTTTGCTGCTGGAAGGGAGTGCAGCAACAGATTATATTCTATTTATTGTTTTATGGATCTTAGGGCTCACCATAGGTCCTATAGGTTGATCCAGTGCAACTTCCTTGGTATTTATCTGCCTGCTGGGATCACAGGAATTCTGCCTCTCCCTGGGATGTCTTTCCCTTTATGTTCTCCTTGGTGGTGTCTCCAGTGCTCAGGCAGCTCCACACCCCCAGCTGGGAGGTCCAGTTTGTCTCCTCATCTCTTGCAAGACTCTCAAGAACTGAACCTGTGACATAAACCTTTAAAATTCTCCAAAATCAAAGACATTCTTTCTGTGACTTCACAAATTCTCAGGAGGAATTGCTGCCTAAGATAATCCAGTGGCACCCAGCCAGGAGCACATAATACAAATCAAGTCTCATAACCTCAAGTTAGAGGCATAGAACGAATTCCAGAATGGTTTGGGTTGGAAGGGACCTTAAAGCCCAACTCATTCCACCCCTTGTTATGGGCAGGGACACCTTCCACTATCCCAAGTTGCTCCCAGCCCTGTCCAGCCTGGCCTTGGACACTGCCAGGGATCCAGGGGCATCCACAGCTTCTCTGGGCACCCTGTGCCAGGGCCTCAGCACCCTCACAGGGAAGAATTTCCTGCTAATATCTAACTTGTTTTCAGTTTGAAGCCATTCCCCTTGTCCTTTCATTATCTGACTGTAGAAAAAGTCACTCTCCCTCTTTATGGCCTTCAAGGAAACTCTCAGTCATCTACAGAAACTGTAAATCAGAGGCAATGTGCTAAAGGAGTTATAAAAAAAGGGTGAAAGCTGAAAGTTGTGTTGGGATTGGTACTGAAACTTGCTAAGTTCTGTTCTGCTCTGGGGCCAAAGTTCCACACTGAACTGATGACAATGTGGGATTTCCTGCAAATTTCCAGTAAACATCCACAGGGGAGAGCAGCATCCTTGTCAGCCTCCTCCTCCAGACCACGGATTGAAAGGCTCAGAGTGGACCAGCTGCTGAACCTCAGTGTCAGATGCTTTAAGAGCAGCAGAAAGGCTTCACCTGGCTGCCTCTGCCGCACCTCTTCTGCTGGTAATTTTCTTTCCCAATGTTTTGGAAGTACCCCGTCCCCCAGCCCTCCCTGAGTGTTAAATCCTGCCATTCCAGCTGAAGCTGTGTGTGCAGCATCTGCTCTCCTCCCCCTTGGATCACATGCACGGCCTCTTTTTATAGCAGGAGCGAAGTTTTGTTCTTATGCATCGTTCCAGCCAGCAGAAAGCAAAACAGAAGGAGAAGCTGATGCAGGAAAATGTTGCCTCAAGTCAGATTTTCAACAGAGAAAGGAGCAGCAGCCTCCTGCCCTTTGCAGTGCCCTCACACCCCAGAGTGTCCATCCAGGATCCTCCACTGGCCACTGTGCCATGGCCAGGTTCCTCCTGGAGGCCACCACACCACAGTAATGAGCACATTCAAATGGAGCCAAGTGTATTTAGTTTTTAGAAGACTGGCATAAGTCATCTTTATTGAATATAATTTAGTTTTAACATATTGCTCTGTGCTTGAGTTATTATCTTCACTGTGCTTGGAGAAATAAATTACATTGAAGCCTTTATTTTTGACCTGTGACATCAATACACGCCATGGACAGATTCCAAAATCTTATCAGCTTTGGCATGGCTATTAAATTACAGTGGTGAACAAACCTCTTTAGAAATGAAAAATGCTTTTGGAGCTTTGACCTTTTACATTTCAATTCGTAAAGAGCCCAGTGCAAATGGGAAATGCTGATCAAAATCCAGTTACTTTAATCTTCTGGGGTGTCCTTTCTGCAGAAGAAAAGAACAAAATGTATCTTCCTGCTTTGTAGCCCTTCAGATCTTGACACCAAACTTTGCCTGCTACTCTGAGATTTGGTGTTGGAAGCAGAGCTTGAAAGAACAGAACATGGCAAATCAGCCAGAGTCACAGAATTTCCACTAAGAAACCTACTGCAAGATAAAGATATTAATTAAAATTGGACAAAGGCACACAGCTGTTCTGCTGCTCCAAGAGGATGTGTGAGGATCTGCAATATTTTTACCTCTGCTCCTCTTCCCTGAGAATGCACCGAGGCTTTGTCTGCCTGAAAGATGAGGAATTGTACCCAAACTGGTATTTTATGTACTCTTAACCCAAGTATTTCAGTATTCTGAAGCCAGTACACAAGATTTGGGCTGTTTTCTCACTTCTCCCACTATCTTCACAGAGCCATTTTCCCTTTTTAAAGAATTTCTGCCTGATTCCTTGTGCAGCACATGGTGATGCCCAGTCAGATGGGGAGGGACACTGAGGCCAAAGGACACAGTTTAGGAGCAATATTGCAGAGCTCTGTGTGTCACTTGGCTGAGGGAGCTGTAGGGACAGGCCTATAACAAAATGAAGCAGGTTACAGAAATATTATTCACATTACCCATGGTTTTTACCTTCCCTGGCTCTTTTCCACGTGAAGCACAAGATTTGGCTGCCTGTACACGGGGGAAGGATGAGGGGGTTCCCAAATCTCCACAGTGCACAGCTCTGAGGCACCTTCAGAGTGGAGAAAATTCATTCCTTTCTCATCAGTCTTCTGGCTATGCTTGCTTTCAACATTATTTAATAGGGCTTTCTGTATTTCTTATAGCTTTTGGAGAGATATATTTTTTCTACTGCTGATGAGAACAAAACCACAAGTTACACTGAAATTAATGAATACAGCTGGACAAAGACCCAGTTGCTCCTTATTAAGCTTTAATTAAACTGTAGCACTACAGAGAGGCAGAGGAGTTTCTGGGTTGTTTGTGATGTTTCAAGTGAGTAATTCCACCCTAGGACATCCATCAGCAATGCTCATTTAAATTCCACTTTAATCCTACATTACCTTTTCAGAGCCAGGGAAAACTTGACATCCCAAAGAAGGGACAAGCCAATTTCTTTTGTTGAATCAGAGAACAGGGATGGCCCCAACAGCCTGGGGCACAGAAAGGTCCCTAGAGTTGGGAACACAGAGAAGATAATTGAGTTTACTGATGCACCAAATGGGATTTACATTTCTAAATGAGTAATTATGGACAATAAATTCTCCAAGAGCAAGATGGATGTTCATTTTTTGGTTTTGGTATATTCTAGGTACTATGTTGGACCTAAATTACGGACAGAAAGTGGTTAACAAGTCTGCAAGGCTGGTCTGTTGGACAGAGGGCTAAAATAAAGCAGCGTGCTGTAGGAAAAACCTAATGTATGTAAATTGAATGCCAATTGATTAAACATATTCATGGAGGTTTCACATCTAGGTCATAAGTAATGTATCTATTACATACTTGTTAAACCTCATTAAATAATTGCCTAGTGGTATTTAACATGCAATAAGTATCCCCTGAAATTCAGCTAAAATGTATTCCTGCATTTGCTTAGGAACTCGCCTGAGTGAATTGATTGGAGATTTGAATAAAAGGGATCTGCTGTATGGTGGTGTGAGATATCCCAGCAAATCTGCTAGAAGACACATAGTATCTGCACAATTATCCATGTAATTCCACGCAGAGGGAAGGATTAGTCACTACAAAGCTGAGCTCAGGGATGGAGAGCTGGAGTCTGCAGGACAGAAGCAGAACAGGAGACCTTGGAAGAGTTTCCCAAGGTATATGGACTTGGAGCTGCAAATTTTACTTTTATTTTCATAGGTGAAAAATGTTTGCTACAAATCTAAATGTTTATCCCCAGGTACAGGTCTCACTTGTTGCTGGTGAATTATTAGCAACCTCTTGCAGTTACAGGCTCTGGAGCGAAGCAGCTCCAGCCACCTCACAAACATAAATTAAAGACTCATGGGGTCTGTGGGAGGCAGCCACTTTATATCATCCATTGCTCATCGAAGGCATAAGCAAACTCAGGCACTGAGTTTAAATTATTTGCCTAGGCTGTCTCAGGAAAATCGATGGGGAACATCAGCCAGAAAATTCAGACACATCTACCTCTCACCTAGGGCTGCACCAGGTAACCCCCAGCCAGTGCTTCAGCCTGGGTGTGCAAAGTGCCCCTGCTCCTGCAGAACAGCCTGGAAACTTCCCATTCCCCTTAGCCCAACACACCTGGGCTCCTCTGCAGCCAGAACTAATCATGAGCAGCAAACTAAAAACAAAAATAAAACAAACCTCCCCGCCAAACCAAAAAAAGTAAAAAGATGTTTATGAGCTACAGCCTAATGTTTGATGGATCACTGAGATGTCTGATCGTGGCACAAATGACCAGCCTGTGCAATGGATGGTCCTTCCTTTGCTGCTCAGGATGTTGGGCCAGGCCCTTGGAAGGATTGTTCTTCACAGGAAGAACATCTCTCTCTCACTGGAGAGCCCCACCCATCTACACATCAAGGGGAAAATTCCCCTTTTCCTCCTCACTCCTCTGAGCTCTTTCCAGTCACCAGAGAGTGCTGGGGGCATCCAGCTGGAGATGAATTCCCATTAGCACCTCTCCCATCCCACACAGACCTGATCTTGTAATTAAACCACTTTAATCATCCCGTGGAGCAATTCAGACTGATTCCTGAGAGACCAGAGAGACAGAAGTGTGACAATGACTAAGAACCCTAAATATCTATGTTGTTTTTTTTTTTTCTGTGATATTTTATAGACATGAGTTAGAAATGTTGCTGAAACCTGCTGATTTTCCTCCCTACAGCTTTATCTAATTTTTTTAAGCTTGTAAGGAATTTCTAGCCAAAACTCTAGTAGAAGGATGAGAGCAAACACACGGGGGAGCACTTAGACTGTAACATCTGGCGTACTCCATCCCCCAGCTCGTGTACCTGAAATGACCATTTCAGTGGAAAACCTGCCTTTTCAAAAACCCCATTTGTTCTGAAGAGTTCACCGTTTCCCAGAAACCAAAAGTACCACGTGGAATTTTCTAAATGCCAGGACCACAGGGTGACCCACTCTGTCTCTCTGTGCAAGAAAAGAGGAGCACTTTTAGAAAGTCTCAGTATTCTCAAAAACAAAAAAAATGCTGAATTTTGAAGCCTGTTTTCCACTAAATGCCTTTTAAAAAAATTTTACTCCCAGTTCTATAGTTGGAAATGTCTTTCAACGAGACTTTGCATTTATATTGGGTTGCCTGTTTGCCTAATCTTCGATGTCCAGCTCAGCAAACTCCTCTGTTTGGAAAGGTATCTCCTAAAATGCAGATTTGAGACTTAAAAGAGGGTATTTATTGTGTCCACCATATGAGCAAAGCACTTGGCCCCCATAATAAATTCCCTGCATTTGCAGAGTTTTTGTCATGTTTGCACAGTAAACATTTGTGAAATCGATTTAATGGTTTAATTTTTCCAGTGCATGTGAAGATAGGTACTTCAGGAACATTGCTTAATACAGAGCCAAAGCATAAACCCAGCCACTAAGCAGTATTATATAATTAAATTTCTATTTAATGGTGTTTATGCTTCTGTTTTGAAGCTGGAAATGTGATATATGCACACACTTCATAACAGGTGTGTTGTAATGTTATTAGCAGGCAATGATGCTAACGCTTTGAGTTCCTTTAATTTGTGCATTATTAAAGAATCCTTGCCTCATTCTCACATAACAAATACCAGAATTACCTTCACAGAGGTAAATACCACAATGCTGGAATAACTATTGCCTCTTTGCAGCCATCAGCTGTGCCACAAAGCTCTCTGTAAGACACAGGTGCAGCACTTCTCCATCCTCCCCAGCCTTGCCCACAACTCAGGTTGTGTTTAATAGGACCCAAGAGAGAGCAGAGAGGAGCAAAAAGGGGTTTTTATGCACATACTCACAAATACAGTAAGAAAATAGCACAGGAAATAACATTCCTCTGGCTCTTTCCTGGAGCAACAAAGGAAGAGTGAGGCTGAAGGGAGAGGAAGGCAGGCATTTTTATTACCTGGTAAAGTGAGGAGTTAATTGAAAGGAGTAGCACATTTCACTTATTTATATAATTGGTTGTATTTGAATGTTAATATGTTTGGTAACACTCCAGAAATGGGATAAACATCTTATAGTGAGCAGCCTCAGGCACCAGGGACACAGAACTTTTAGCATATATAGGATTATGCAGGTGATGAGTTCTGGGCTCCTTGGAATCATGGAATATTTTAGTGGAAAAAGCCCTCTGAGACCACCAGGTCCATCCACTAGCCCAGCACTGCCACGTTCACCACTGAACCATGTCCCCAAGTGCCACATCTACACATCTTTTGAACACCTCCTTGGAAGTCCACAGGCAGGCTATTGTGTTTCAACACCTCTGGATGCTCCTAAGGCTGTGTTTATGAAGGTTTCCAAATGGAAAATAAAAATATCTCTCTTTCTTGCACTGATGTTTATTTACAGTCAGCAGGGTTAATGGAAAATTGTTATCATGATGATTTAAGAATGGATTTTACAGAAAAACAGAAAGATCTGGTGGCTTTTTCATCACATGGTTAGAGAAAAAGATCTTTACATTATTTTTGCTGTGGATGGGTTCAATATCCTTAACAAAACAAGGTCGATATCGTGATCTGCATTGTTCAAATGTGAAAACAGAGCCAAAGTGTGCTGCTTCTCTGGGGTTGTGTACATGCAGTGTCACAGCGTGCTGATGGAGTGGCAGGTACATCACAGGTGTGAATTTCTCATTAGGAAATACCTGGAAAGCAAAGAGAAATGGTACTCACTTTAATCAAATAAATGAGCTAAAAATATGGTGACGATAAAATGCTGCTTAATCTGATCTCATGGACAAAACTGCTCGGTGCTGTAAAAAATAATAATCATTTCTCTCCAGCCTATTACGCTTCTTTGTGTTCCCGCAGCAGAGCGGAGAGAGCAGGAGCTTTCAAAAATTTCCATCTGCAAGGAGGTTTTAAATAGTCTCATACAAACATTTCCTGGCAGAGCAGGCAGCTGGAGGGGCAGCAGTTCCCTTGTGAGGGAAGGGGAATAACAGAGACAGGGCAAGGCTGGAGGTGGGATGCTGCAGGACCAGCGAGCCAAAATAAGGATTTCCAGAGCCAAAGGCACCAGTGAAATGATAAATCATTTCAGCAGTCTCTAAAAGAGCTGGGTGGAGTGCATTCCAGGGATCAGCTCAGCTCAAGTAAGCAGAAGATGAAGTGTAGTGAAAGGAAAAAGGAAGCAATTTAAACTGCTCACGTGTGGTAAATTAACTGTAGAGAGTCAGGAGAGCAACAAGGTGTCTCTGCCAACAAGACATCCCTTCAGTGAGCAGTGGTGGCCAGAAAAGCAAACAAAATGTTCGTTTGCATTAAGAAAAAGCTCGAGGAAAGCACAGAATTATTCCTTATCTGTAATATGAAGTGACACCACACTATGGATCCTCTGCTTAGCTTCGCTCTCCAGTCTTACGGGAGGAGAGAGCAGAAATAAAACAGGTCTGGGGAAGGCAATGAAAATGATTAAGTGAACAGAAAGTTGAAGTGTGTGGAAAGATTAAAATATTAGAACTATATATCTTAGACATTAGAGGAATAAGGGGTGATGACAGAGAAATAAAAAATAGCGAAGTGATGATAGAGATATAAAAAACAGCAGAAGGTTTAAAGAAGGTAAGTCAAGCACTCCTCTTCCTTCAGCAGGAGGTGTACAAGATGAAATTAAAAATCAATATTTTAGACCTTCTTTACACACTGAGTGATGCTCAAGAGAAGACTGACATCTGTATAAAGGAACATTTGAAGAGTAACCTGCAACAGGTAAGAACCCTCACAGTCCTGGGCTCAGCCCAGCTGTGGGTTCTTGAAGTCTGAATGATCAGAAGGTGTCTTGGTTCATGAATGGATTTACTGCCTCTGCCCCTGGATTAGCAGGCAGAATGAATTTCAGAGAAAAATACAATCTTATGTATCTCTGCATTGAGATAGAGATCAGGGTTGGTGGGTTTTTTTATTCTTTGGAATTAATGAAGTAGAAACCTCTCTGTGTGAAATCTACAGCAACAGGAATTATGCTCAGTGCGTGTGCCACAGATATCTGAGATACCTCCCAGACAGACACCACACCTTTCCCAGCAGACTGTTCTAAGTGCTACAAGATAACAAAGAGCAGATTTCTAAAACACTTCTAGAGCTGTCCAGAACAAAATCAAATGGCTCTGTGTGGATCAGTGGATCAGTGCTGGGAGAGGTGAGCTCACATCACACTGGGTACCACGGCCCAGCTCTGAGCCAGGAGAAGCCTGGACTTCCCAGGAACATCAGAGGAAATCCTGTGCCCAGCCTCATCCCGAGGGCCCTGGCAGCTGCCCTGACTCTTTGGCATGATAAAAGAGAGATGGGAGACTGATGGGAGGCACTGCCATCATATCAGAATGAAAAGCTGGTCCTGCTCTTTGGCGTTTATTATAAAGTGTATTTCACTGCGCCAGCAGCGCTCTGGGCTGGGCGTTTCCAGGGAATTGTTACACTTCTCCAATGGTTAATCACTTGGCCTTTGGCCTCCTGCCTTATAACTCTGTTTGACACATCCTATAATTACTACTTGGAGAGTTTTATTACTTAATTATTCAATCAGCTATTGCTATTTAACATGCCACCAATCCCTCCCCACCAGCCCCCCCATAAGCTCCCCAAACAAGTTTCCCATTTCAATCCCATTTCTCAAAAATTTTCCACAAAGCAATGAACTGCTGAATTTATGCTTTGATGAATAAGGTGTAAAACTTTCCAGTGTACAAAAGCCTTGCCGATTTTCAGTGCCTCTCCCACTCCTCCACTCCCGAGCCCTTTGATTTCAGGCTGTGATAATATATGTAGTCACATTTACCAATGCTGGCAGAAAGCAGCCAGAACACCTCATCCTTTTTACTACATCTCCTAAAAACAAATTAAGACTCCACCAGACAAGCTGTTGGCGTGTGTGAACATCTGCCTGGCACTTTGTGGGCTGCTTGCAGAACACTCCCAACCCCTGAACCGTGACCTCTTATGGGTTGGTGGCTCAGCCCTTTCCACCCAGTGCACGTTTGCTGCAGCCATGAACCATTCCAGCACACCTTACAGACCAGGTTTGCTGCTGTTGTGTCACTGGAAGATGAAGAGAACGTTGCCATGCCATTCAGGAGGGTTTGGATTTGGGGAAGAGCTCTCAGCCACTTATTACTACTCCTTATTCCATGGTCCTCCCATCAGTGGAAGCAAGGCTGAGGTTCTGCAGTGGTTCCTGGAGGCGAAAAACCACAGTGAAAAATAATTTTAAACCAACTTGGTTGTCATCCCCAGTCCCCAGTGCAGGGTGTGCTGATTTATGACAACCTCCCAAAGCTGCCCCCAGACTGTTTGACAGCCCAGACAGACAGAGATTCTTAATAGTGTGAAGTGCAGACCCATCCCCTTCCACCTCCAACATCTCCCCTGCACCAGGACCTCAGCTGCACATAAATCTGCTGTGCCTGTGCCAGGGGAATTGTCTCCCGGCCTCCTGCAGCCTGATAAGGGCTGTTTCAGGAGATAGAATTAGTACCTTGATGCTTGGTATTGATCTCTGTTTGATTTATATTCCCTTGATCTGATTTTCTCCTCGGCGTCATGAGTATAAATCAAAAGTAATGCCCACAAGAGTCAGAAGTTATGCTGGCTTTAAACTTGTGCAAGTGAAACTGAGGTTCCTCAACTCCAGGCTGTTCTGGTGAAAAGGGAGGGCAGAGTAAAAAGATCAGCTGCCTGACTCATGGGAATAGAAAATAGCCAGTCAGTGTAGGACGTAGTCTTCAGCCGTTCCTTTATTTCATTTCCTGAACCTGGATTTCAGGTGAAAGAATTCCTGGACTCTCTCCTACAGTTAGTTTGGAAACATCCTTGACTGCAATAGCCAGCAATCCTCCCTTTTGGGCCTCCCTATGGGAGCTGAATTAAAATTTCCTTGTAGGATGTGAGGAGGGATCCTAGGAGAGACAAGAAATGTACCTTAGCAGTGTGATTTCCAATGTGTGACCATTTCGTGTTGTGTCACTTGGACAAAAACCCACAAAGACACCAAAACTCTGTCATCATTTTTATTTCCAAGGCAGTCTTTGATGGCCATTCATGGTCATATTCAAGGGACTGGAGATTCTCTTTACAAAATTTGGTGCATCTTCCTAAGACCACTCTTCAGGTGTCCTAAAATATCCATTAATTTATCCTGAAGCTCTCTCTTACGTGCTGAAGAGCTGCTGAGTAATGGAAAAAGGAGGAAGAGTGGTCTGCATGCACTGTAATTCTTCATTGTGGCGGATGCAGAGAGGGTTGAGAGAGGTCTGGGGGGATCAGGCTGCACCCTCACGGAGTGAAAGTCCACTCCAGGTAATAGAACTGGTGTGAAAAATTTATAAAGGAGAAAGCTTCCAGGGGGTCCCCTGGCAGCAGCCTGGCGGTTCTGATGTGACTGATGGAAAAGTAAATGTATCTGAGCAAAGGCCAGGGACCATAAAAGGCTTTGTAGAGAAAATGGAGCCTCTTAATTAAGTTCTCTGTGTGTTTTTGCATAGCTGGGAGGCAGAAGTGCTGGACTGTCAGGAGGAACCACACAACCTCCTCCTCTTTATTTCTCCTTCGTGCCCAGGTATTCTTCAGCACCTTCTTCTCAGCACTCTCTGACAAAGCACAGAGTAAAATTTTAGTAGAAGCATTGAAAGGTTTTTAAAAAAATTTTATTTATTTTTAAACCCAACAGTTAAGAAGCAAGTACCTGTGGGTGTAGAGCCAATTATTCATATAGTATCAGTATTGCCATAGCTTGCTTAAATTTAATTTAAATATAAATGGTCTACATTTACAACACTTGCTTGGGGAATAATCCCAGCCTCTTTCAGTCCTTTGCCTTTAAATTATTGACTGTCATGCTTTGGCCTCAAGTGAAGGAATAAAGCTGTTAAAGGAATGCATTTGCATGCCAATGGTCTGAGACTACATCAAACCCAGTTCAACAGATTATTTTGAGGTTTTGTCTGATTTTATATTTGTTACACCACGCTTTGAGAGAGCCCTGCTGTTGGGCTTCAACACACCCTGGGGGAAGGCTCTCCACGCTCAAAGACCACCTCGGGGCAGGAGGCGGCAAACCAGGGAGCACCTGCACAAGATTTTTCAATATAATGCTGCAAGTATCATCTCATAGCCTTGGGGAAAGAGAAGGGAATCAATGCAGGCAAAACAATGCCTTTTCTGTTTGTTGTCAACACACTGCCAGCTCTTTCTAGTATTGCCTGTCTCCTGTTAATGACAAAGGGAAAGGGAAGTGATGAGGGATTGGGTTTTTTGGGTTTAAGCCTTGCTGCAGCTCATGTGAGCAAACACACACACAGCAGTGTGAGAGGGGTGTCAGCAATGGGCTCTTTAATTTCAACGAGCCCTCATTGCTTAGGGTAAATAATAAACATGTCTGGTGAAACTCCAAAGAGCTTCTGGGATTAGTTGTAGTCTCTGCTGGGAAACCAATTACTCTCAAGCTCCAAAGCTCTTTCAGATCGCGACACTTGCTAAATTGGGTTCAGGGAGCGCTGGGTGGACAGAAAGGTGTGTGGTTTTGTTATTCCATATCGGAGCGCTCCTGTGTGTGCTCAGACAAAGAGGGGAGGACAGAAAAAAGCCATTTCCCTCCAAACACCAGCCTCCATCTCCGAGTGACATCAGAGAGAACAGAAAGAGATCCAGGGACTGGAGGAGATTTGAGATGAGCTTGGCTCGTCGCTGCAGGAAGGAAACACCAACAGCTGCCTTTGATTAATGTATGCCCAAGGTCACACATGCAACTGGAGCAGTCAATAGCAATCAGATTAGTGTAATGTATTATTCAGTGTTTATGATGGTGAATTTGTATAGCGCCCGTGAGGCGGCTTTGATCCCCTTGAAATGTTTCCTGAATGCCATTTGGGAATGCCACAGAGCCCAGGCAGCCGTGTGGCCTCTCCAGCTCACATTCCTCCTGTCAGCAATGCATAATTACCCACCTCTGCTGCTCCTGTGTGGACACACACTCGCATTTAATTGGTCTACAATTGGTTACCAGCCTGACTTTTTTTTTTTTTTGCCCCTAGGTGTTAGGGAAATAAGGGAAATAATAAAAAGTAATGCATTTAATTGAAGGTCCCAAGTGCTTTCCAAATACTGCTCCATTAGGCTTTGCTATAAATTGGTGATAGCTTTATCCATATGCAGTCCTGGCCCGTGGATGAGCATGCAGTGCCCTGTGGGATGCAGCACCACTCTGTGGGATAGGTAGATAATAGAGCATAATTTATACTTTATTTATCAATCTTGCTCTACAGAGTCTTGAAATCATTTTCAGCTGCCTTCATATTTTGAAAAGATTTTTCTGAACAATTCTACAAATAATTTTGGGTTGTTTTGTTTTGTTCTGTTTTTCTCACTTTGCAAAAGGATTGAGGAACTGAAGAGAATTTACTCACATATAGGACATCTCTTTGAAAATGAACATCAAAATTTTGACAAAAATGCCTTGTTAGTCAGCAAATTGCTGGGGAGTGGGATGTAAGGTTCGCTCTGTTTAGTTTTATTGCACTCAGTCCACCTCAGGACTGAACCAAATCTGGTGTTGTGGATGCTCCATTGGGGTGGGTTTGCCACAGGGTGGGCTGCACTTCTGCAGAAGAAACCCAGCATTTATCTTTAGCCACACAGACCAGACAGGGCAGGATGCTGACAGGAATGGGAAATCTTGAAAAGGCCTGGTAGGAAGCTGGCATTCCCTCTGGAAGGGATTTGGAATTATATGGTCTTTAGGGTCTTTCCAACCCATTTGGAAATGGAACATTTTGTGATTCATTCAGGTAAATGATGCACAATCCATAAGGGGACCTGCATAAATCCCAGAGGAGAGGAGGATATAGAAATGAGTGCAGCTGATGTTTCTAACTGAAAGGAGCTTGCTGGGTTAGTTGTTTTATGAAATTTGGATGTCAAACCTTTATTTTGTCATTTTCGACTCCAGTAAATAATTGTATAAAGTGACTTACAAACCCTCACTCAAAAACCAGCTCGGTCTAATTCCTTGGAGTCATTCCACATGGATTGAACATTCCCAGGAAGCTGTTAGCTGTGCACATCAGTCTGCAAGGCCTAGTTAGGGGAAGCTGTGCTAAGGCTACCTCAGGGACTTCTATTATGTCCAGTCTTGCTCAAATTCACACTTACTGACCTGGAAAAGCAGGTAGAAAACACAGTAATTAAATTCCCAGGTGATGCCTAAATTGGAAGGCTTAGTGAACAACAATGGAAAACCATTCTGGGAAAAACACTGAGGGACCAAGAGAGAAAAGAAATGAGGCAAGGTACAATGAGATGAAACCAATGGAGGGATGGGTTGGGACGTGGGATTGATGGGTGTTGGTGGGTGGGACACGCTCAGCAGGGGGAGGCAATATGGAAAATCCCAAATATCTGAGATTTCAGAATGTATTTTTGGCAATGTAGCACGGCTGCAAATAAGTCCACCAGACAGTTAGGTCTGAAAGAGCTGAGGCTTGAAAGGGAGAAAAGATGTTAATATTGTCCATAAAAAAGCAGCTGGGCATATGTAGAAAATTGTATTCTGTTATGACCACTTCAACACCAGGAAGGAGCCAACAAATGAGAAGCAATTAAGAAGGAGTGACAGAGAGTTATGTGATAAATAAAAGCTGTATTATGGCAGTGTTGCTGAGCTAAAATTTGAATGGAGGAGGGAGAATTATAGTGAGCAACAAGTATTTAAGATGTAGATAGAAGCATTAGCATGTAGATAGAGAAAGAGGGAGGGATTTCTGGTGGCAGCCAGATAGTGCCCACTGGGGAGGAGAGGAAAATATTGGCTGAACATCAGCATCAGTTCCCTATTATCCGAGCAATTAGTCCTGTGGAATGAGCTCTGGAGAAAAGCGCTGACTGATTTTGAACTGGTACAGTCTGAGAACTGGAAAACAAACCATACAGCAGCAAACAGCCTTCCACTGGCACAGGGATTCAAAAAATCCTCCTTTTCTAGAAGTTTTGTTTACAGCTCTTGACAGTTAAACCATCCTGACATCCAATACTATGACTGTTCCAAGGACTTTGCTCTTTACCACTTTTATCTTAACACATAGGAGGGCAGCAGTTCATAAGGAAAAACCTCCCAGAGTGGATGAAGGACCTTTCCTATTCATTCTTGGTAAAACAATATGAGCAGAAGACTAAACTTTCATCAAACTTTCTGATGCTCTGAGTTGGTGGAAACATTTCTGCAGCTCCCTGGTGTCCTGCTGCCATCCCCTGCAGCCCAGGCACCCCTGGGATTATTTGTGGAAAGCTGCAGGACAGAGCAAGACGTATTTCAGTTGACTCTTGTCAGTCTTTGGTTAAAATGACTTATAAAAGTGGTGCCTACTTGCTATCCAGAGTGAAACTACAGTGTAAGTTATTCCTTTGTGAAAAGGGAGAAGGGTTTCTCCAGCTCTCCTTTCTGTTCCCTCCCAGGAATTACGAAAAACTGAGCACTTAAATCAAGCCCTGTGTCTTGTTCCAGCAGGAGGAGATGCTAGGTGCTGAAAATGGGGACTTCCAATGGTGATATATTTGTGTGGAGAGAGTCAGCTGTGAATGCAACACCCATTTCCATGGCTGCAGGAGAGAAAAGGCTGGTTAGATATAGGAACAGCTTTTCCTCTAGCCTGAGGCAGAACAGAGACTGATAATAAGGTCCTGGAGCTCATGCAAATTTGCTTCTTTTTGAATTTATGCTACTTTGAAGCCAGCCCAGCTCTGAGAAGTGGGTTGGGCAGGGTGACCTCTAAAGTCTCTTCCAACCTGAATTATTCTGGATTTGTCATTGTAACTCTGCACTTTCATCTTGCAAAGACGTGTATGGCTGCCCAAGGAGGATCAGGACTGCTCCCAAAGCATGTCCTGCTGACCATCTCATGCTGGGGGAAAGGACATATCTGCTCCTGAGGCTTCCAGCCATTTTTAGGGAGCTCATTATGTTCTAGATAAATTCACAGCATTTAGCATTCGTCTGCCAGTGCAATCTGTTGAGTTTGGATGAGAAAGAGAATTTGACCAAAATGAAACTTGGAGTTTCATGAGAACATTCAGTGTTAAGATCTGCCTGCTGATGCAAGGCTCAAACTTCCCAGCACCAATCCTGCCCCAAAGGCTGGATCAGGGTGCTGAACCACAGACTGGTGCTTTCAGCCACCCACAAGCCATGGAACTGCCTTGCACAGGGCAGGGTGTGTCCCCAGCCTCTGGCCAGCCCCTCCTGCCCTCCATGTGCCACCCACTGTCCTCATCCAGGGCTGCTCCCTCCCCCAGGACTGGTGCTGGACCGAGTGTCAGCGAGCACCAGCAGCAAGAAGTGCTCCTGCAATCATTTCATTGCTTACACAATGATTGTACTGCACTGCAGGATAAAATGGTTCTTTCATATCCAGTGCAGGAGCCAACCTCAATCCCTATTGTACCTTCTCACTCACTTTATTAAGTTTACTTCATTTCTGCTCTGCCTCTGTACCTCTGTGCCCTCTGCTGTGTGTACCAAATCTTATTGACATTTTAATATTAAATTATTATGACAAGAAGATATTCCACTTGCTAAGTAATTTGTTTTATTCGGAGGAAAATTGGAAGCTGCAGAAAAACCATTATGAAAGATTAAGACAATGGAATGATACTGACTGATACAATATAAATTATTATTTTGTCGGCAGCACACCCAAAACCTCTACTAAAATTTTAAGCAATAAAGCCAACAAGTTAGAAAATTAAATTTGGGGGATGAAAAGAATATTATGCACACAGAAAAAAAAATAACATCAGACAGACATTATAGAAAAACACATCCCAGAGAAATCTGGAGGAACCAGAAGGGAATCAACAGATGAGCCCCTGGCCTGAACTGGGCTCATCCAGGGTGGGGTTGTTGGAATTGTCACTAACTTTGGGACACAATGGATTCTCACAAAACCAGATTAATAAGGATAAGGAATTTTCTTAAGTGATTGTTGAAAGGTGGATCCTTATTCTGTCATCTGCCCTTGTCCTTTTGAAGGCCTGAGCATGAGCCCTGATGGAGGAACTTGCAGTTCCTGTCCCTTATTTCTCTCTGCCTTCCATCTCCAAAAGCTCTTGAGATGCTCCAAGAGCTAAAACAAGCTCTTGCCTCCTGCATTGGGACAGTAAAACCTCGAATACTGGAAAGGAGGTGACTCCAAAAGTGACATGTCATGGTTCAGAGGCAGCCTGGGGAGTGCAGCACTCGTCCTTGCTCCTCCTGTGCTCCCTGCTCAGCAAGGAAAGCAGCTGGCAGGGATCATGCTCTGGCACTAAGCAAAGCTCCTGCCTTTTGGAAATGCCTTCCTGCTTCTAGGGTAGACCCAAGCTCACAGGAAATCTGGGAAATAAGGAGCCAGGGAACATGACTGTTAAAGAAAGGATAATTTTGCATGCATTTGTGGGGTTTCAGTTAAGATGTGCCACCTTTTGGGTAAAGAGCAATAAACCAAAATATTGCTCCTACCTGGCAATTAACCTTGAAAGCAGTGGAACTGTATTTAAACAAATGTAACTCGTTCTTTGTCATCATATTTTCAAGAGTGAGGTTGCTGTTGGCTTTCTGGACACTCCTGATTTGACATCATCATGTGTATTTAGCCTAGATACAATTTCCTTATTTCCTTTGTTCGAGCAACCTTGATAACACACAAGGGGAGCAGAGGTTTAATGTGAGTGTGTGAGAAGATTGTGCATTGCAGATACACCCAGGAATGAAATGCCAGGACTCTTCCCACCTCTCAGGGGTCTGGGATGGGTAAAACTGACAAAAGCCTCTGACCTTGTACAGAAGCCAAGGATACACATCTTCCTGGTCTAATTTTGGCTAGGGAAGCCTAAAGGCTGTAGGTTTCCAGGGGAGCCAGTGGAGCAGGATGGGGAGAGACAAACATCAGCCACTAAATCCAGTCAGGCTTGTACTGGGAATCAGAACAAGCTGCAAAGCTCAGTGCCTGTGGACATCACTGTCCCACACAGGCTTGTGTTCCACACCTCCAGAGAAACCTGAGGATTACCTGTACACAGCTGCTCAAATAATAGCCTATAAAAAGCCTTCCCAGAGGGCACAAGTTAAGGCACATACGTTTTTTTGAACCCAATAGATCACGGGTACCAAAATGCTCACGTGGCTGCAGTCTGTTCAAGGCAGGTGAGCTGATACCAGAGCCTGACCTGACTCCTGGCTCTGCTGGGATTTATTTTTTCAGAAGATTGCAGCAGCTGTGTGACTACAGGTCACTGTATAAGCAGCTTTATCCTCTACTAGCTGGATTTGTCCATAAACTCACTCCAGATTAGAAATGAGCCCTCACTACTCACACTCACTGTCTGGAGGTTTGTTTATTCAAAATCAATGGAAACATTCCTACTGCTAATCGAAGAAGGATGGGGCTCTGCAGAATTTTTGGATGTCTGAGGTATTTCATTCCAGGGTTTACTTGCTAGCAAGAGAAAAGTAACTATTGTTTGGGAAGTAATCAATTCTTTAGCTAGGAAAGAGAAGCTGCTGCCAAACTGGAATTGTGGCCAGTGTCTTGTCCTTTCTTGTGAGGGTGGGCAGGCCCTGGCACAGGGTGCCCAGAGCAGCTGGGGCTGCCCCTGGATCCCTGGAAGTCCCCAAGGCCGGGTTGGACAGGGTTTGGAGCACCCTGGGATAGTGGAAGGTGTCCCTGCCCGTGGACAGGGACACTGGATGGACTTTAAGGTCCCTTCCAACCGAAACCATCCTGTGATTTTATGATTCTTTAGGCAGCTCTTCAGAGTTTGTGGTGCAAGATTTTACCCTGCATTATGTCAAGACACCAGAAAGAAGGTTGTGGATGGAGTACTCTCAATTCCCAGAATGAGCCCCGTACCTGAGAGCAGCACTTGATGTTACCTCCCCTACAGAAGGAAAAGCACCCAACAGCTGGAGCTGGCTCCTTCCACCTCTGCTTCTTGGGAACACCAGGGCTTGCACCAAGGTAAAGTGACATTTTCAAACTGAGTCAATTTAGCATTTTGTTCTTCTTTCCTCTGGGCAGCCTGGAGTTGTAACATTCTCCCTTCCTTCTCTGTTTAAGGCAGGAGGAGAAAAGGCAAAGTCGTGATTTGTTCCGAAATATAAATTTTTACAGCAGCTGTAAAACAGGGGAAGAATTTGGTTCATGGGGCTGTTGTATACAATATCAGACTCTGAGCATGTGAGGCACTTGATTGACATTTGGAAAAAAAAAAGATTCATTAAGCAACTGGGAAGTTGATGTATTTCTTGAAGATCTTTCAAAAATTCCTATTATAAGGACAGCATTCTCATGTACTAGACATGGAGTCCCTAGACACTTAACAGATGGAATTAGATCACAGTCTCTTTTTAATCTTTCGATGATGACCTCAATTGCAAAGGTACTGCTTCTCATCTTGTCCTGGCACTGATCTGGCTCCTCCTAGCATTTCACACTTGATGCTCAGTGGTACTGAATATAAGCTGAAGAGAAAATAGAGAATTAAAAGTGTTAGCTCGTTTTTCAAGACTCACAGGAACACCACCATTGCTGGTAGGAGACAGCGAGGGAATTCAGGAATCACTGTGTCCATAAAGTATTGTTATCACATTGAAGGCTAACTTTTGTAGGTCTATGCTGATCAAGTTTTGAAGATAAAAGATTGGCCTGTAGAAATTATATTATAGCACAGACATTAAATATTAATATTTGGGTATCAGAGAGATTTCAGATTAAAATTTATGATCTAGAAACATCTCCATGTTCCCTCCACATAAAAACACCAATTGTCTTGGTAAATGCAACTATTTTTGAGGAGAGAAAACAATCCAGGGTGAGAGCCAAGCCAAACATCTCCGTGCAAAGCCATGGATTTTCAGTCAAGTACCAGTGACTGTGGTCATGGCATGTCCACGGGAGGGCAGCAAGGAAACGTCCTCATCTCCGGGCTGGATTTTCCACCGGGATCCCTCGGCTCTCCAGAGGGCCCCAGAGTCAAGGTGGGACTGTCCCTGAGTGGGGACAGCCTGCTGGGCAGCAGGGAGGCACTCAGAGAGCTGCTTCTGCTCTGCAAGTGCTGTGAGATGTGTGAAGACACAAAAGCTGTGGAGTAGGCGATTTCCTGGCTGAGTTTGCAATGTAGAGCAGAATAATCATCTGGGGTGAAACTGTAATTAAAGGTGTGCCGGTGTTCTCAGTGAATGAGTAGAGGAAAAAACATCACTTTGGGCTGGAAGGTTAATTTAAATGCCAACTTTCCCTTCATATTTTGAAATAAAATTGGAATTAATCTGGAGATTAAATGTCACTTTGAGTACATGTTAAAAAATGGGCCAAACTTGCCACTGCTAATGTGTAACTGAACCAGTGCTTTCAGATTGGTTTGCCCTGCTTTTGGTTTATTTTTATTATGGCCATTTTTCCCAAGTAAAACCTGAATTCATGGAATGTTTCAGGGCTTCTGTAAACTTCCCATGAATCAGGAGCATCAGAGCACCTGGAAGCACCATCCCAACCCCAGCCCCTGCTGGTTTCTCTCTCAAAGCCTTGCCTGGGTCAGTACCTGCACATGGCACAAGTGTCCCCTGTCCCCTCCCAGGGCAGGGGTCCCTCATGGAGACCTGGTTCCATGTGCAGGGAAGGCGCTGCTGCAGGCACAGCCCTGCTGACTGGCAGCCAGGCTCCTGTGGTGAGTGTCAAACAGACTCTTCCAGGCAGCAGCGCTGGGCAGAGCTGAAACAGGAGGAGAGGTTTCCAGAAGTGACGTGCTTGGCAATTAGGCACGAGGGCTGAGTGAAGAGAGATGCTCGATAGGGCTCCAGTGGTACAGAAATCATGGGCTATATGAATTTTTTTTTTTTTCATTTTATATCGATCTCAAAGCTTCAACACAGAAGAAAAAAAAGAAAAAAAAAAGAGACTGCAGACTGAACAATAACTGAGCCGTATCTTAATTGAACATTAGGAGACGTTCCTGTGGCCAGCTCGGGGCTTCTGCTGGTTCAGCACTCAGGATGGTGTCTCCCAATTACTGCCATTAGCACTGTACTTAAGAGAAACGTTTTAACCTTTCCCAGGGAGGCTGAGCACCTGGAGGTGTCAGTGTGGATGAGCGAGGCTGCAGAACTGCAATTTGTTCTGTCTGTTGTAAGTGCCCTTGTACCTGCTTTTAACCTCTCGTAAATGCAATGTAGCCCACTTTGTAATTTTTTTTTTAATCTGTTGAGTAAAATGTCTGAAATTCCTTCAGAAAAAAACCACGGGATTAGAGATTCTTTATTGAGGAGGTGGGCAGGCCCTGGCACAGGGTGTCCAGAGAAGCTGTGGCTGTCCCTGGATCCCTGGCAGTGCCCAAGGCCAGGTTGGACAGGGCTTGGAGCAGCCTGGGACAGTGGAAGGTGTCCCTGCCCATGGAAGGAGAGTGGAATTGGGTGAGCTTTAAGTTCCCTTCCATCCCAAACCATTCTGGGATTCTGTGGTTCTGTGTGCAGGCAGACTCTTGAGTTACTATGGAGAAGAGTGCAGCTGTAAATTCACAACCACTGGAGCTGCCGTGGTGGCTGCACTACTGAGAGCCAGCAGGCTCAGGAGTGATTTTCTGTAGGCAATTCCTGGCTATTTGCACACAAGAGTTTTGCTGGTTTATTGATTTACCCATTTCTTCCAGCCAGATTCATTCCAATACCAGAAATGCAGTTTGTCACATTACAATTTTCCCTTCAGAAATGATTTGTGAACAAGAGCACTACAAAAGTATATATTGACTGCAGTGTTATAAAATTATAGAATGGTTTGGGTTTGAAGGAACCTTAAAGCTCCTCTTGCTCCAACCCCCCACCTCATCTAAGTTTGCCCAGTTCCCCATCCACCCAGGCCTTGAACACTGCCTGGGAAACATCTATTTAAAAATATGTATTTTTTCACCATCCAGAGCTTAGGGAGATGATTTTTCATTCATCCTCTCCTTTCCCTGCTGGGTGGAAGTGCTGTGATACTGGAGATGTCTTACATTATGCACAGACTTGAGGAAAGCAACATGTATATTTTCCTGGTAACTTCACTCTTTTTTCTGGGTTTTTGGGGATGTTCCAGTGTATAGTAACTCTCCCCAGCTTTGTTTTCAGAATGCAGGCTGCTCCAGATGAAGTTTGGAGTGTGCTGCAGGGAGTTTCTGCTGCCAGGTGACGCTGTGTGGAGCTGCAGAGATTTTGTTTATCGTGTGGTTTCTTTACCAAAACACCCAAGATCGTGTTTTTCTCACTTCTCTTCCGAAGACATCACAAAGTGAGAGATGATTGTCATTTTGCATAGCTGATTGCTATCCCAGGGCCTCAAGTGATTGCTTGAGCTTTTTGGAGAGCTCTGCCAGCCATCGCTGCCTGGGCAAGCAGAGTGACACGCCTCAGAGGGAAGTTGAACATGACAAAGTGCTCCTAAAGCCTTCCAGGAAGGACATGAAGAGGTTGGAAGCAAAAAAAATTATTTTTTATTTTATCTGGGTTTCCCCAACACCCAGGAATGGGCAGTGCAGGCTTTGCTGGGAGATCACAGCGGAGGGAGCTCTTTCCTCTGTCAAATGTTCTGCAGGCAGTTGCCAACTTGGTGCTAATTATATGGTGTTCATCTACCACCAGGGCCAAGAGTTATCCAAGGAGACTTTTTATCCTGTTGTTCAGCTTTAATTGACTGTGCCTAACTGAAATTTGCCTTTGGAAGTCTCTCCATACTTCCAGTATCTTGGAAACAGAACCTTTTCAAGGCAGAAGCCTAATAGTATATCTTCCTTTTCCCAGCCAGAACTTAGCCTAACAGAAAAAAATTATTAAAATCCAAGTTCTAAGTAATTACAATCAGTCAAGATGTGGAAGCTCTCCCAATACTGAGTTTTGTGTGTCTTTTTGCTTTTACACAAATTCCCTCTGCTCTCTCTCCAGACTTCAAAGATTTAAGCAATCAAGTTCCCTGTTTTCTCTTAATGCCCTGCATTTTAGCCACCAATAACTCTGGATCGTGCTTTCCAAGCAAATATTTCCAAAAACAGAAATAGATATAATTTTAATTATGGGGAAAAAGACCTGAGTTGCTTAAGTAAAATGAATGGAAGCAGTCCATCCTGTGATTCCAACAGAGGTTGATATGGCCCATGCCCATGGAGTATTGGACAAATCTTGAGTTTCTGTACAACTTCTCTTGTTCTGCTTTCAGTTTTCACTTAGAGCTGAGCACAGGTGGCAGGAGAGAAGAGGAAACCTTTACACTTGGAGTTTTTAAGGACCTGTTCCTGTCAGAAATCTCTCTATTCTTCCTTTCCTTCCACTGACAGCATTCCATGTGCTGATGAAGAGCTGCATAAATCCCTCCTAGTTCTCTTCCTTATTTTCAGGTAATTTCAGCTCTGCTGGAACTTTTCTGCTGTTCCCGTCTTCCATTTGGGATCTTTTCCTTAATTTCTCTTCACACCTGGTAATGTGCAGTATTCAATAATCTCTCAGGGTCCCAAACACTTGAAACATATTGTCTGTATGCACTGTCACATGTGCAACTACTTCTGTTTAAAGGAGCATGAATTTCCTCAGCATGTCATGCTCCAAATCCCTGTTTCTGAGAACCTTTCTTAGTTACAGTCCCCAGTGCTGTAGTTACTGCCTTTAATAATTGTCTTTCTCCATTTTTATGTTGGGGAGTTCTTTTTAAGGCTCTCCTGGGGGGAACAAAAAGGCCATAAAATTCTTTAGTCTAAGGGTCATTTCAGATCAGGTACAAATTTTGTAGGCACCAGACTGGTGCCTTATTGCTCCATCTGCAGAAATTCACTGAGGTAATGGGAATAGCTCAGCCTGAGATCCTCCTGAGATCAGCTGAATGTCCTACAAAGCTCTGTGACAGTGCCAGGAGGAGCTGGGAGTTGGCCATGGGGTGGCAAAGCTGCCCAAGCTGCCCTGCATCCATCCCCTCTGGGCTGCCTTGCTGCAGGTACAGCCCCAGCAGCTTCCCTGGGCTCTGCTGGGATTGCCGTGATCATTCCAGAGGCTGGGATCTGTGACAAGAGGTGGGAGGTGCTGGTCACCACCTGGCTGCCCTGGGGCACAGATCCCCTGTGCTCCCTCCCCAGTGCAGCTCCCAGGGAGGGACAGCTTGGCTTTGCTCCCTGTAAACTCCCCACGGAGCAAGAGCCAGCACGGGGCACTGCTGTGGATGCAGCTGTGCCCAGGGAGCAGATCTGGGACCCCCTGATGGAACCCAAATTATTTACTCCATGACTTCTGGAGGCCACAGGGCTGGTGAGTCCAGGCTATGAGGAAGCTGAGAGAATCACAGAATCACAGAAACACTGAATGGTTTGTGTTGAAAGGAACCTCAAAGCTGATCCAGTTCCTCCTCCTACCATGGGCAGGGACGACTTCCACTCTCCCAGGTTGCTCCAAGCCCTGTCCAGCCTGGCCTTGGGCACTTCCAGGGATGGAGACAAACCATTCATTGCATTTCAGTTGCCCTCTTTATGCCTTTAACAAAGCCTCATCCTTGGAAATAGCTTCCTCCCCTGAATCCTCACAAAGCTCTGGTTGCACACAGGGTTTTATCCAGCAGAGCTGGAGAGCCAGACAGTCTCTTGCCTTGCTCTGCATGGGCTTGGGAGTAATGGAATGAGTCATCAGCTGGGAACTTAAAATTATGATGTGTGGCACCGCTTGTGAAAACCTAAAGAGATTAATATTAAAAAAAAAAGGATCCAGTTCACTCAGTGCTGTAATGAAGAGGTATTATACACACCAGGCACCTGTGTGAAGGTATCCCTGTAACAATCTATTACCATTTGAATGCAGACAGATTAAATACACACTAGGAACTGAGCACTGGGGAATTTATAATGTTTTCTCCGGGACTGCACCATGAGAGAGAAGCAGCAGCAAGGAAAAATGTAAAAAAAACCCCAAAATGCTTAAAAGGATATTGCTGCCCTATATTTTGTGTCTCCCTGCTGCTCTCAGCACTAGGGATTTTTGTGTAAAAACCAAAATACTTATGCCAGTAGGAGCTGGGTCCAGAGTCTTCCTTGCACATGCAGGGACTGGTTCTAATGATCCTTAATGGAGATGCTCCCAAATGAATTTTCAAAGCCTCATCTTTCCAAAATCCTTATCCATATCACTGATGGTCATGTTTTGTTGGAAACAGCATTCAGAAGGGAGTTTGTAGCAAATAAATCGCTGCCAAACTCCAAGAAACCAATACTTCACACACAAAGTCATCTTACTACACACTTTCAAGCAAGTACTTCACTTGCATTTTCCTTCCCATCATTGCTGATAAATAAAATAATGTTACTTTTATCTGCTGCCTTTGTGAAGTGCTGCACATGTTATTTGTGCAAGGAGAATGCCAATGAACTCATTCTTTTCTCCTTTACTTTCATGAGAATAAAACTCAGTTTCTCAATAGAGGCAGCATCAGATTTCCAGTTGCTCGAAGAGGCAAACCAGAATTTGTTTGTTTTTTAATTTTTTACTTGAAATTTAGCAGAGCTGAGTTTTCTAACACCAATCAACAAAGCTTTTGGGATAAATCAGTGACTTAAGGAAGTGCTGCCATTCCTAGACGCCCTGCAGATCCCCCACAGTTCCACTACTACCCCACATATTGATATACCAAAGCATCCTGCAGCTCAAGATAGGTTTTACTGGTGGTTCTTTAGGTTCTGCTTTTTTGATGTTGTGCCTGACCCACCAGAAGGTATTTTAAAGGAAGCTCTTGGTGTCTATAATGTGTTTGCCCTATTTGATGCTCTTTTGACTGCCAAATAATAGAGGGGGTCATCTCTGCAGCACAAAAAATTTTGTCACGTCTCTGTTTTGCTTCTTAGAAACTGTGGATGCCAATCCAAGCTGAACTGTGGCACTACGTGAGACAGAACCTTGGGATCACAGCTATTTCTTGACCCTTCCTACACCTGTATTTTCATTTATACCCCCCCTTGTCTTGACTTCTCTTTGAACAGCGGAGTTTTATCAGGATATCCCCAAGCTCTCCTGCAGATTTGATTTGTTGCTTTATTTTCATCAAGAAAAATGGGTGGGTGAAGAGGGAGGATGTTGATTTCTCCTGCATTCAAGCTGGCAAAGAAAAGCAGAAAGGATCTGAAACCTAAGGAAATTGCACCACTAATCATATTTTCGTAAAGCCGTCCTCTGTAGCATTACAGACACAGAGTATATTTATAATTTGGTTTATATGAGCAACAGTTTAAGTTAAGGGAAATTGGTTTCCTTTTCAAAATGTCATGTTTCTCATTTCCTCACCGAATCTTGGGCTGCTCTGAGCTCATATCAGACTTTAAATCATTCAAAACCACATTCCATAATTAAAACGCCGTAAATCCTCATTAATCAATTTAGCGGGTTGGATTTGTTCTAAAACACATTAAAATCAAGCTGAAAGTGCACTAAAATTCCGAGTAGCACATACACAAGTGCAAAGCAAAGGAAAGAAAAATCCACCACTACAGGAAGGCTGCACAGTGGTGGGATTGGACTTGGAATTTTTTTATGCTCTGTCCTGACTAACCCTGGGTTAAAGGCTTCAGTCTCACCTTTGTGGGGTTTGTTTTGCTTTGGAATTGAGCTTTTCTTTCTGGAATATTTAATGCTTTCTCTAGCACTCACAGTGTCCAAGCACTCTCCTGACTCTTCAAACTTCCCCATGGACCATATTTTATTCTCTATTTCAATCAAAACCTTTGTTTTGATGGGTGAGGGCTCTGGGATTCTTTGTTGGGTGGAAATGGATTCAGTTCTGCCACAGTTCACAGATGTGAAATAGATATTTTGGACATTCCTCACCATGAGAGCCAGAAACAAATCACTGATTAACACAAGAATCTTGCACAGCCTTGTGACATTTGGTCTGGGGTTTGGACTTGTCCCATTAGTAATTATAAGAATGTGATAAAATCACAGCATATGAGAAGACATGGAGACAAAATCTGTTGATTCATGGATCAAAAATTCAGAGTTTCACAGTGCAGTGTTGGTCAGCTGCCCCTTCCTTAAACCTGCTTTATATGAAAATGAAAATAGGTGGGTTTACAGTATTATAGAAGTCCCTGCTGGGGCTATATCCAACTACTGGTAATGGTATTTAGATTTATTCAACCAGAATAGTTGCTTTCAGATCTCCATAAGCATTAGAGTAAGGGAAAATAAATTAAAATTGAACCAAAGAGAAATGAAATAGGAAAGAACTGACCCCTGGGCCCCAGGAACATATTTGCTCACTGCAGGCCTCGTTGCAGAGGCAGGTACAGTAACAAACTGGTTGCATTAGAAACAGCAAATAAAGGTGCCACCCTAGAGGGAACAAACATTAATATTTCAGAAAGGATATCTCCTGAAAAAAAAATATATTGGGCTTTTTTTTTTGTTCAGAGTTTTCACGCTTGTTGTTAGTGCAGGTAGAGCCAAAGCCAATAATTACACCTTATGTGAAGATTTAATGCTTTTGCTAGAAATTTAACATCAAGAAAATGTGGCAAGGGAGAAGCAGGTTGTTGAGGATGAACACTATTAATACAACACTTCATGGAAGAGAAAAATGAAATTTTCTTGGAAAGGCAGTGAGATCAGGGTCCTTATATGTTTCTATTAAAGAGTGATAAAGCCCTGCTCTCCCAGGTTGTGGGACGTTGGCAGGCTCCTTGCATATAGATTTCCCTTTTCCTGCCAGCACTCAGCTGGATGAAAGCCCAGCAGTGCATTCTGTTAAGGAGCTTATTCATACAATTAAGTTTAATTGTCAGCAGTTTTGATACTTCAAAGTAAAATGAAACCTGGCTCCCTTTCTGCAACTTAGATTCACCTACAGCCTGGGAGAATTCTGATGGTATTAAAATTAGAGTCTTGTATTGCTAAAATACCATCCAGCTGCAGGGATGAATTCTGAACAAACAGGTTGTTTCCTCCCAGGCCTGGGGAACAGAGCAGCAGGTCTTCAACAGAGTCTATTTATTTTTCTTAAGCAACAGTTTCTCAGGTGCTGTAGCACAGGGAAGGTGTTTTTCCTGCTCATGTTGGCTGTGTGGTCCTTCCCCAGCCCTGTGGGCTTCAGGACAGGTTTTTGAAAGGTAGACATACAGACCATATTTCATCTTTTCCTCAGGCTGAAGGATGTGACATCCTGCCATTATCACCAGACTCGTCACAATGTGCTAATGAGCCTGAACCCCCGTGCTGCCCCCAGTGCTAGAACAGAAAATTTGAGGAATGCTCTGCTTCTGCTGTTGCTTCCTCTGACACTTGGCCTTCCTGATCTCTGACTCAAGAATTCCTGTGCTTTGTTTCTCTCTCATCCCTGGAAGTGTTCCAGGCCAGGTTGGACAGGGCTTGGAGCAACCTGGGATAGTGGAAGGTGTCCCTGCCTGTGACAGGGGGGTGGAACAAGGTGGTCTTTAAAATCCCTTTCAATCCAAATGATTTGGGGATTCTCTGTTTCTGTGATTCATTTTAAATCAGGATCACAACAAGTCAGTGTCAGTGGTTCTGCAAAGTCAGTTTTTGGTTTAGAAATCTTGCTTGTGCACATTCTCAGCTGCCTGGGATGAGGATTTCACACAGTCCTGGTTCCCACACCAAAACAGGTGGGTGTGGTGACACCGTCTAAGCTTTACTTTCGTGGAAACATCTGGGAATTCATTCTCTGTCCTGGCCTGGGTCTATGGTGAGGTTGTGACCATGACTGGGCTGTTCAGCCTGGAGGATAAAAGCTGAGTTAGATGCTCTTTATTTGAACATTGATTTGAACCAAAATGCACTTTCTGTACTTGAGTGCCCAGCCCCCAGGCTGGAGCCATGGATGCTGAGAGGCACACAACTGTGGCAGAGGGTTTGTCAGTTTTATGATTGGGATACTCTCATAAAAAACAGGATTATATGGGTAAAATTGCTGCCTTAAATCAGTGCAAAGGAGGATTTGAGCCTGAAATTCTGTAATTTTGGACGAGGCTTTTAACATTTGTTATGTAAGACTGGGAGAGTTGCATTCTACTTTCCCTCCTGCTTTGTGAATGGTGGCAAGGTCCTTTTCCAGTTCCACCACGCTCCTTCTATTTTTCGTTCACCTTTTAAAGTACCCAAAATCAAAACACTGTATTTTGCTTCACTTAAATCAGTTTCACATATTCGTACAAATTGCTTTAAATGCTGTCTCCAGGTGATCTTAATGGACTGTTCCTTTTCCCCCAGATCTCTCATTATAATCACCTATCACAGCAGTGATCATTTCCTTGTACTTTACTCAACATTGACAGGAATACTTCACGGAGAAGAGTTTGGTGCACAGCCCAAGTCACGTTTCTGTGACATGAGCAGTGATTTGCAGAAGCAGGACAGCCACAACAAATCACATTTTGCAATTCATGGAAATTGTGCCATTACTTAATTAGCTGCTGCCACAAACACCAAAACCTCTGTCCTCTTTCAGAAACCAAATTACATGAGAAAGAATTTTATCCGAGCTTTACCTGTCTGTTACAGTACTGCTGGATCATTAGAGAGAGTAATTAAACATCAAGCAGAAATAATTATTATAATTATAGGACATTTGAGATTTCATTTGCTTTCATGAAATATGAGTTACATAAACTACTTCCTTTTGTAAGGTCCTCTCATAATAGCAGTGAATGTCCAAACAGCTCTGGTCTTTGCCTGCTGATTTTGGCAGCACTATTGGGCCAACCTTATAGTAGCTATTAAAAACTCAAAAATTACCAACTATTATGGTACCAGGATAGCCAAATGGCCTCTGTGTAGTTAGAAAATAGCAAATTACCATAGTAATTGTACTCGTTCTTTCTGTTCCTGCTTTCAGAGTGAGAAACTCTGGGAACAGTCTAGTATTTTCTCTACCACACTGACTACAACAGAAAATGTTCAGTTCCTGATGGCAACAACCACTGCTATTTTTTTTTTTATATTGTATTTTATAATTTGTTTACAGCTGGATTTTGGTGCTGTGGTGGCTTTGTGAGGGTACTGAGCTAATTCAGCACCCAAGCCCTGTAGCATCCTCTCCTCTGCCTCCCCAGGAGCAGTTTGTTCTCGGACTCCAGCTGAGCTGTGCTCACTCCAGGATTTTGGCCAGCATGGCTGAGGCAATCTAAAGCAGAACCATGGAAATATTTCACACTGAAATACTCCTTCCTGGTGAAGGTTTTGAGAGAAGTGAGCTGGCTCCTAGTGAAGTGTAGGGCAGCTTCCCGAGGGACTCTCACAAGTGTGTTCTTCTGCAGCTAATCATGAGATTGCTCTGACACATTGGACTAGTTTGAAAGCAAACCAGTGAGAGATTCCAAGTCAGAGCTACAATTTAATAAGAAAATTAAAATAAAGGCAGAAAATGCTGGCTTAAACTGACAGAGTCAGGATACAACCTGGCTCCCTGTGGGTCAGGGTGGTGGCAGCAGTCCCATTAAGTGGTGGCTGCAGTCCTGTTGGAGTGGTGAATGTGGTTCTGTTGGAGCAGGGATCCTGTAGAAGGATTGAGTCTTCCTCTGAAGGTCCAGTGGTGGTTATGGAGCTTTTGCCCTCTGGGAATGCAGTGGGCAAAGGCTGCTGGGGTGTTCCAGGGGCAGATTGTATCCAGGTAGGAATGCTTGGCTCCTCCCCTGGGCGGAGCATCTCCCCATGGGATGATGGCATTTTCTCAGCCATGCAGGGACACTCACTGGCCATGAACAGAAGATATCCCCAGGGGGAGTTATCAGGGATGAGTCACGGAGGAGATAAAGAACTCTGCCCAGCTGTTTTTAACAGCTTGTGAAGGTGGTGACAGAATGCAAACTTTTGGTTACATCTTACATTGAAACCTAAGACACACGTGTACAGAAAAATATAGATTTTGCCAAAAGACTGCATTAGGTCTGGACACTCACACTTACACCTGTTATTTGCCTCGCTATTTACCTCATACACCAGGTGATAATGTGCTGGACAAGGCATCTCATCCACAGAACCCTGCCTTATAAAGGCACTCCTGATGCAATAGCAAGGGGTGTGTGTAGTAATAAAAAGTGGAAGAAGTCACACAAACATCAAATGCTATCTTATAACTGAATTTCTCCATGAAAAGGAATGTGTCCGATTAGTGGGGCAATGTAAATGACAGAAATTAACCCAGAGAGATTGTATTTATGGAAAAAGTTTAAAACAGGGCTGTGTCTTGGCTAAACAAATGCTTTGGACCTACATCCAGAGTGCCTGCAAGCAGACATTGCTATTATTTCTTTTAAACCCCCTTCCATCAGCTTGTGGTTGGCAAGTACTTTACATGCAGGGTACAGGGACAAGGACACAGGCTTGAAAAAATGGCCAGAAAACACCACCAGCAAGAGGGCAAAGTGACTTTATGTTGCTTAATTTCTGCTAGACACATTAGCAGCAAATGTCCCCAAACTCTGCAGGATTTACTTCCTAATTTTGAAGCAGCAGAGCAGAGCTCCAGGGCAAGGGTAAAGGTGAGCTGTGGCAAACTGGGCAGGGCTGGGCAGTGCCAGTGGGCACAGCTGGGGATGGAAGAGGTTTTCTCTTCCCTCCTCCCCCTCACCCACGGGT
>VYZP01022114.1:0-24334 GCA_013400635.1 Hypocryptadius cinnamomeus
GGGCAGAGCTGACTTGGAAACAAATAATCACATTAAAGAAGTTAAATACTTGGTATAATTCTACCCATTCCTGATCTCATTCCAGGCCCATGTCCCTGTGTGCAGGCAGCTGCCAAGGGTGCCAGAAATACCTTGGAATTCTCTTTCTTTTTGCCCCAAATTTATTGTGAAACTTCAAATCCTGCTGTAAGAGCAACAACCACGACCTTGGCAGTGGCCAAATGCCTCAAGTTTTCATTTCTGTGTCTGCTGAGTCACCAAAATAAAATCTCCAGAGGCCAGTGATTACACAGCAAACCACATTTCCCATTATTTTTCCCATTATCTTTTTTCACTGTGTTCTAGCAGAGACTGGAAACCATTTCCAGGGCACAAGCCTGACTTCACTGTGGTTTTTTATTCCTTTATCACACAGGAATTAATCTTACCCCGAATTATGTACACAGGATGCTCCAACAACACAAAACCACAATGCCAGATATTTCCCCCAATCTACTCTGGAGTTAATAAATCTCCAAAATAAGTGTAAAATATTCTGGTGGGTTCCACCACCTTGGTTTTAATTTGTTTTCCTTGCTCTGGACTGGAGGAAGCCCCAAGGGAAACACCAGAGGCTCCTTGAACTGGCAGCCTGCTCAGGGAAGGAATTTTCTTCCTCCTCTCCCAGCACAGTGCAGTCAAATCCTGAGGAAAGAAAGGAACATGGAGTAGGAACAAAGCAGCTGGGAGAGCCTATTTGCAATTTTCTGCAGGAAAGCAGAGCTGTTAAATTGAAAGCAAAGCTGTACAAAAGGAAAAACTTCCCCCACTGAGCACTGACATAAAAATAAGGAGGAGGAGGATGGCAGGAGAATAACCAGATTAAAATCATGGACCTGGGAAGTGGCACAGAGAGGCTGCACTGCAGGGAAAGGAAAAGGGAACAGGGAGAGGGAAAAGGGAAAGGGAAAGGGAAAAGGGAAAAGGGAAAAGGGAAAGGGGAACAGGGAAAAGGGAATAGGGAAAGGGAAAAGGGAAAAGGGAACAGGGAAAAGGGAAAAGAGAACAGGGAAAAGGGAAAGGGAAAAGGGAAAAGGGAAAAGGAAACAGGGAAAAGGGAATAGGGAAAGGGAAAAGGGAAAAGGGAACAGGGAAAAGGGAACAGGGAAAAGGGAAAAGGGAAAGGGAAAAGGGAACAGGGAAAAGAGAACAGGGAAAAGGGAACAGGGAAAATGAGAAAAGGGAAAAGGGAACAGGGAAAAGGGAAAGGAACATCAGTGCTGGGAAGCTACAGCAGGACACGGCAGCTCCCAGGACAGGCTGATCCCTGTTCCCAGGCTGGCAGGTCCCAGGTGTGGTGCTGGAGGTGTTGTCACCCCTGTGTCACCCCTGTGTCACCCTTGTGTCACCCCTGTGTCACCCTGTGCCACAGCAGCTCCCAGCCCAAGCTCCCTCTGCCCTCACACCCAGACTGAGCCCGAGGATTTCAGGAGAAACTCTTCACCTCTTGGTACAACAACAGAAACTTCTCAGCTCAGGGGTGGCTTTTGCTCAGCTCTACCCAGGTGTAAGTCAGGAGAGGAAAACCAAGAGAAAAATCGAATTTCAACAAATTTTGTCTCTCATCCCACTCCACCCCTGCCATGGCAGGGACACATTCCCCTGTCCCAGGGTGCCACAAGCCCTGTGCAGCCTGGCCTTGGACATTCCAGGGATCCAGGGGCAGCTCCAGCAGCTCTGGGCACCTGTGCCAGGGCCTGTCACTGCTGCTGCTCAGGGCTGAGCTCCACCAGGTCCGTGTCACCTGCAGGTGCTTCACCACTCGGGTCTGAGCACAAACACCTGAAGCCAGGAAAACACCTGAGGACATCTCTCACTTCTGAGAAAAACTGCAGGGAAATTTATTTGGACAAAATGGACCAAGTGCTTGATTTGGGAGTATCACAGAAGTGAGAGAAATGGCAGCTTTTAACAAGCAGCCAATTGTCTCTAAGCTGAATTAGTGAAAAATGTGATGATAAATTGCTCCTGGAGTCCAGACCCATCCCTGAGCACAGGGATCTCACACGGTTGTGCTCAGGCAGATTTTTCACTTCGTGCTGACAAAAATCTCACACTAATCACCCAAGGCAGGCCACAAAGCTCCTGGATTGCAGTGTTAATTCCATGTCACAGCTGAATCCCAGATTAACCAGGCACACCACGTCTCCAGCTCCAAGTGGCTCCCAGCTCTTCAGGTGACAAAGAGAAGGAAACCTCAGCTCTAAGCAGAGCCACGAGGAAATCACACCTGCACCAGAGCTCTTCTCCCACCTCGTGGCTTCTCCACAGAGAAAACTGCAGCTGCAATCAGCTCAGATTCATCTCTTTATTCAGGCAGATGAATCCCTGCTCCTCTCCTCTCCAGGCAGCAGCATCCTGGCCTGGATCACGGCTAACTGACCACTCGCTCCTCATCAAAGACAATTTGCTGCATTTTCCAGAGATGGCTCCGTTAAATGGAGCAGATGAGCAGAGGATCTGGCCATTTCTTTATTTTTAAACCCTGATCTGGGGCACAGGGGAGGGAATCACTCCTGTTTCAGAGACAGGCTGGCTGCAAGCTCGTTTGCTAGGGGATATTAGCAGCTGGCATCTGAAATGGCAAGGCTGGCTGGAGAGGCAAGCCAAAGTGAACTGTGCTGAAACAGAGCCAAAATCCTGTTTGTTCCACAGGAAAAGTGGTTAAACTGTGGTCACTGCGCAATTCCAAACAGTATTTGCACAGTGACCTTTACATTTCCCCTGTTGGAAACCAAAAATTTAATTGTTTTGCTGCTCTCATGCAGAATAAGTAACTCCCAGTGATTTTCTATTGGTGAGCAAGTAACCCAAGGACTTCTCTTCTTCTGCTACCAAAGCTGCCAAATAATTCTGTGTCAACAGCTCCAGCTCATTTGAGTCTCAGGATTGTGCCAAAACTGCCTTTTTTTGTGTGTGCCTGTGCCAGCACAGTCGTTCTTGGGACAAGGAATAAGAGATGACCTGAAAGCTCTGGGTGGGAAATTAAAGGTGTTTAAATGAAGTTTCAGGGAGATGCTGTTTGAGGAGGATCAACAACCTCCTGCTGCACAAGACTTTAAACTTAGAAATGAAGAGACTTCAACCTCCCAAAAAGTGTCATTCTGAAATGCTCAACAGCTTTTAATTCATTTTGAACCTAGAGGCAGAGAAAAAAAGAGGCAAAAAATACATCACAGCCTTAATCTAGGGGGAGAAAGAAAAAAAAATCATTATTTTTATAGCACATAATCAGACACAAATATATTTCACTGGAGGAAGGGGTAGGAATGTGCATTTCCTATTTCCTTTTCAATAGGCTGATGCCCAGGGGCCATCAGTATGGCCACTACCCTGAATCTGCACAAGTCATTCCCAAACCAAAATGAGGGATTTAAAAATCAACAAAAAGAGAGAAAAGCCTTGCACCAAGGAAGGGCATTTGACAGTTCCAGGTTCACGTTTCAACATAACTCAGCATCTGAATATGGGGTGAGGAAACACACTTGTGTTTTTACAATATAAATAGTATTTGGGAAAGGTACTACACATGGGTACAGCTACTGCAGAACATGCAGAGGAAATTCCCCGTCGCTCACAACCATTCATCCCATCCCACCCTTCCCTCCCACCTCCAAAAAAATTCCTCTGCTGGTTAAATTTCTCTTTCAATTGTTTTAAATATTTCTCTCGTGGCCTGGCAACATTCTTAGTCTTTTATACAGCAAGTTTTCTATTTAATCACATTTCAACCGACAGGAGACAGCTCTGTGGGAGGAACAACCGAGGCTCGGGAGAACCTTGCCAATTTTTTAAACTTTTATTAGTCTCAGTTTGGTTTTATTCGTGGAGACATCTACTGAAAACGTCCAAAACTCAGAAATAAAAAAACCAAAAGCAGAACCCCATTTCCAAGGCCTTACAACCACGCACGCTCAGACACGCACACGAAAAGGACCCGGAGCAGAGGCAGGAGCAAAGATGGGACCTCCAATCCTCAAGGGAGAACAAAACCAAAGTAAAAAAAGAATTAAATTGCTTTATTCTATCTCCACTCTTTCACTAGGACAGTTTAATACCCATGGAGTCTCTTAAGATGCTAATCTACCATCTGCTAGCCCACAAATCCTTCCCACTTATTCCCTTAAAGATCCAGCCAGAGCGTTGCTTAACAGCCTCTCCCCGGAACAACGACCACCTTGCAAAGGGGCTTAAAAATAATAATAAAAACAAGAATATTGTCTCTCTCCATCCAGTCATTTCAGGGAATTAAGTGGAAAAGATTGCAGTGCAGCATTCCAGGTTGCTCGCTGGCCCAGCTGGGGTGTGGAGGGAGGGGAGGGTCCGGGTGCCCTCTGCTCTCCCCCTGCACCTGAACCTCCCCAGCTCTGCCAGGGGCCAGCCCTGCCTCGTTCTCTCCCTCTGAACTGACTCAGGTCCTCCAAGGAGAGTGGAAGACTTTCCAGTGACTGCAGCAGGGTTTGGATCAGGCTCCTTCCCCAGCACTGCTCCACAGCAGCTCTTCAGCCCCAGGGGAGTCCCGAACGTCCAGGTGGGAGCTGCCCACTCAACACTTCAGGGGTGGGGTCTGCCTTTAGTGCTCCTTCAATCCTCAGTGAGCTGAGTCCAGTCAAAGGCAGGGCTTGCACTCCTCTTCCCAGGAGTAACTCCCAGGCTCAGTCTTTGCTTAAGGAAAGGATGTCACGACAATCAGATGGTTGAGGAATTTCTTCTTTAATAGGATAAAAGAAAAACATACAAACACCTCCCAAGCTTCTGTCATGGAATGATTCTCACACTGTAAGGAGCACAACTCAAAAAAAAAAAAAAAAAAAAAAAAGGAAAGCAGTTGATGCTTAGTTTTGGGTTAGAAAAANGAAAGAGAAAGGATAAGTGCTAAGGGAGAAGTGCTGCCAGGGAGCCTCTCGCTCGTGGGGAGCTAACACAAGCAGCAACAGAACGCTTGCCAAACCAGGGTGGCACACTGGAACTCAAAGCCATGCTGATCCTGAACTAGAAAGCAACTGTGATGGCAAAGGTGGGGAAGGAAGACGACAGGAATGACCCAAACCTGGCCATTTCTTCCCTAAGCCCCTCCCTGGGGACGCGGCAGCGATGCCAACATCCATCCCAGGGTGTGCAGAGAGCCAATGGCAGAAACATCCCAGCAGTGAACACTTCCTCCCCCACCTTCCCCAGCTTACAAAGATAGTGTTTCTTTACAAAAGAAGAACCCAGAACATTCCAGGACATCTGCTCTTGCTCTCCCTCTCCCCGCTGTAACATCAGTCACAATTCATTTGGGGGTGAGGGGGGAGGATTTAATTTATTTTCTGTTTTAAAGCCATAATCTAGAAAAATGTTTTGTGGAAACTTTCATTTTCCTATTTTTGCTTGCTTTTTTTTTTTAATAATGCTCATTCATAGAAAACTTCACAAAGGTGACGTCTATGTACAGAAAACACGATTCCAAAGGCTGCTTCAGTAGTCAATGTAATAGCACCTTGAAAGACAAAAGTTTGACAGATCTGAAAAAGTCATTTTGTTAAATCTTAACCCTTTCCTCATAAAAAAGAACCAGTCACAAAGCTCCATCTGTAGAAACTCTTCCAAAGTCTCCGTGTGAAAAGCTGAAGGGTTTCCAAGCCCCCCAGCTCTTGGTCAGCAACTCCTGGCAAGGTCGAGGTAGCAGCCAGACAGGGATTTCCTGCAGTCCAAACCAAGAGGAGATGAAAGAAATTCACAGCAGGCTATTGCACAGGGCTGGTCTTCCATTCCACAGTTTCCTATTTATTTTTCCACTAACTCAAAAAGGGTTAATTGAATATTTTGAATGAATCCTGGTTAAAACATGTTGCTCTGAGTCCCAGGCTGGTACTGTGTCTGCAACAGGCTCTCCATAAAGGCCAAGTAATCTGGGGTTTGTCCATATTCCTCAGGATTCCTGGGATTCCCCAGCCGGGGACGCTTGGCTGCTCTCACTTCATCTCCCGAAAATACATCTTCCTGAGGGGCCCCAGTGCTGAGGGACTGCAGGAGAACAAAACAACCATTAGGGGCACAGCAGGAGCACAGGGAGAGACCCGCAGCCCCCTTGGGCTGGGAACTGCCTGGGCATTCCCCAGCCCCATCACCTGGTTAAATGAAATGACTTTAAAGGGTAAAGCACCAGTCTGAAAACACCCATCAGGTCTGGAACCAAAAAAAAAAAAAGCTATGAAATAAATCCCTCATCTTTTCTAGGCTCAGTAATTCCACTGTATGCACTTAAAGACAGCCTGATCTTGTAGATTAAGAGATTTATAGGTAAGAGCCACACTCTAAATCTCCAGTTTGGTGAGAAAAGGAGGTTTGGTCCCACGGTGACAATCAGTTCTCCAGAAACCCCTGAGCTGCAGCCCAGCTCACCTCACCCTTGGACAGGATGACTCCATATAACTGAATTCATATGGTGTAAAATGATCTGAACATAATCTTTTAACCAGAGAAAATAAAACTCTGAGCTGAACACGTGCAAGGGGAAATCATTTCTGTGCCTCTCAAGCATCCATGGGCAGGATTCCTTCCACTCTGTGTATTTTGGGAATGACAAGCAGTTTTACAGCCACAGAAATTGGAGGCTGCATTCACCTAATGTCTAAAAAATACATGAAGAAAACGTGAAGGGGTTCTGCAAGCTGCAGCTGGGTTATTGTTTGCTATTTTGGTACCCACCAGGCGAGACTTGACTCTCTTGGGAAGCTCTTCCTCCAAGGTATAAATATCCCCACGCTTCACCATTAGCTGAGAGCCATCCTCAAACTCCACCTGCAGGGAGGCAGAAGATGAACTCAGAGCCAGCACTTGAACAGCCCATCCCCAGCCTGTGCCACAGCTGGGCCCTCCAGCAACACCCAGGCAGCATCAGGGGCCAGCTCCCATGGATGTCTCCAGGGCTGCTGTGGAATGAGCACTCCCAAGCTCAGGGGAGGATGCTGAGCCCAAAAAGTGCTGCTTTCAGTGCTGTTCAGGCACCTCTGTGTTATCCAAGTGGATTCATTCAGTGCTCCATGGATCCCAAAATATCTCTACTCCAGCTGGCCCAGCACCTCACATTTCTACTGATTTTCGATTCATATCCTGAAAAAAGCAGCTTTTCACTTATAATAAAAGCAGCCCTCTATTCAGGCCAATATGGTAATAAGAATTCTTTCATCTTAAACAAAGCATTTTTACAGGTCACAAGGAAACAACTCCAGCTACTAAAGTACATTTGTATTTCAACCAGCAGAAATAGTCAGCCAGGTACAAAAAACTCCTCCCATGAAACCCTTTTTGCTAAGCACTGATTATACCATGAATTATGCATCAGATGTTCCAGGGATGTTTATTCATGGAAACGTGCACAGCAAAATGTTAAAACTATTAAAAGTTTTTAAGGGATTCTTATTTCCTTTGCCCAAGACTTTAATACACTTTTCTGCATAAAGCAGAAGGACACAGAGCACAGTTTAATAGGGGTGTCAAGTTCAGGCTGGACAAACTCAGAGGGAATCGATCATCTGCTCCCAAATCCTCCTCCTGCTCTGCCCAGCTCCAGCAGCCCATCCCTGGTGCAGGCTCAGCTCTCCCATCCTGGAGCACACCCCAGGGACCCCTCTGCCACTCACCTGGTAAATCTGGCTGATCTGGGCTGCAATGAACTTGGCCTTGTAGATGATCCCGTCCGTCCACTGCAGCTGCACCAGCTCCCCCTCCGGAGGGGGCCCCATCTGGATGCAGTCCCTGCTCTGAGGACAGAGAGAGAGGGGTCAGAGACACAACTCCACCAGAGCTCAGGAGCCAGAGGTGTGCTAAAATCACATGGTAATGAGCAATAGGACACATTTCTGCACTTGTGATTAATTGTGGGCATCTCAAACAAAACCAGCCTGAGAGAGCAGGAATCGACTCTGGCAGCTCCTTCTGCTGCCAGCACCCAGCTCATGGACATTTCTCATTACAAATCCCACAGCATCACATCTCCTGTATCTCAAAAACAAGCAGGGCAACTCAGTGAATCAGTGGCACAATCAGGAAGGCAATGCATGAGCTGACAAATCAGCCTCTTCTAGACATTCCCTCTATTAAGTGAATTCCCTGTTTTGAACCAGAAGTGCTTACGAACAATCTGCTTCCCCCATGAATCACACTTGTCAGTTGAAAAATAAGATTATTCAACCACAAAACAAATAGGATGAAATTTAGAACAAACACTGCTTTCTGTGAAGTCATCTGCATTCAGCAAGATCACATCTTTGTAAAGCAACCAAAAAATAAATGAGATAATGTCAGAAACAAGATCTGTCATGAAGAGCGGGATGAGATTTTCTAGGCAAACAGCAACTTAAAAATTAAAATGAAAAAGTTCAGTTTTGCTTTGCTGTTCCAGCCCAAGGCTCAGATCACAGTTTGTACTGCCTGTGACACAGCAGTGTCCCCAGGCTGCCTTACAATGATGCTCTCGGGGTAGACGTTGTCGCTGTAGGAGCCGTCGTCGAAGTTGACTTCGTAGAAGGTCTGGGTGCTGGTGCCAATGACCCTGCAGCGATAGTAGAGCCCATTCCTGTTCTTGGTGATCACTGTCTGCCCCAGGGCCACCTCCCTGCGGAATGGCACCTGCAGGGACACAGCAGGATCAGCTGCCAGCCGCAGCTGGAAAAGCTGGGTCCAAAATTCCATGGAATCATGGAATGGTTTGGGTGGGAAGGACCTTAAATCCCATCCAGTCCCACCCTGCCAGGGCAGGGACAGCTCCCACATTCCCAGGGTGCTCCAAGCCCCATCCAGCCCAACTTTGGACACTTCCATGGATCCAGGGGCAGACACAGCTGCTATGGGCACCCTGTGCCAGTGTTCTACCCTCTTCACAGCCAGGAATTCCTTCCCAATATCCCATCCAAACCAGCCCTCTTGCAGATTAAAACCATCCCCAACAATGGCTTCCTGGACAATCCTTCTGCATTAAAAGCACAAAACATTTTGAGCCAACACAGGCGGGGAGAAACTATTTTAAAAAACCCCAGAAACCAAACAACCCAACAAAACCCCAAATCCCCCAGTCCAACCCCCAGCCCAGCCCAAAACCTACGTTCTGGTTTGCTGCTTTGTGCTTGAAGCAGGTGATGGACACGACGTAGGGCCAGTCGTCGGGCTCCATGGGCACGCCGGCCGCGTGCGCGCACGTCACGTGGAAGGAGGTGGAGCAGTGCTCGTAGGAGCACTGGACACAGGCCCCAGACACCTTCTTCATCCTCTTCCGGCAGTACACACACCTCTGCAAGGGAACACAGCTGGGGTCACAGCCAGCTCTGCCAGGGAACTCACCCAGAGCTCAGATCTCTGCAAGGAGCAGAGCCTGGAGCCCTGCAGAGACCCCACAGCCCCCACGGGATGTGGCACAGGGCACAGAGCCTGTGGCTGCAGTGCCACAGCCAAAGTGGTGTTCTGTGCCAAGGGGTCGGGCCCACAAAGCCAGGACTGTCTGTGTGCACCCACTCAGGATCTCTCCAAGCCAATATCCAGCAGATATTGTCATTCCCACCTCACCACTGCAGTCACTCAGCCCTGCAGGGCTACACTGGGCACAGACAGACTGGACTCCAGCTTGGACTGGGCAGACACCCAGCAGTGGTACCAGAGAACTGCTGCACATCACCCTCCTCACACTAACAGTGCACCTACACTTCATTAATTCCAACAGCAGCTGGATCCTCACAGGTGCACTGCTGGAAAATAACATTTCCATTTTTCTGAAGGAACAGAACACAGTAACTGGGTGGCAATTTTCTCGATTATATTTAATGGGACATTGTATTGATCAGACCTCATGGAATATAAAATCATATAATGGAACAAAAATACTGTGTGTTTATTTTAGATGCATAAGCATATCAACCATAAATATTTTATTGGCATCCATGTCAGATGAGCCACTATAGATAATTCAGTCAGTTTTGCAAACAAAAGAAATAAAAACATTGTACGAAAAATACAAGAATTGTGGGGGAAAAGGTCTGAAATCTCAGAGACTTTTCACACTCATTTTCTGCAAAGCAGATCCAGTTATGAGGTAAATCGAAGTAAGATGTGTGACTGCTTTAAAAAGAAATTACATTTTCTCAAAGCTAAAAATCCTGAGCCTGATGGCACTGACAGTGAGCAGGAGCTGTAGTGGGAACAAGACAAATTTCTTCACTCCCTATAACACCACCAATTCTTGTTTCCAGCCCCTCAGAAATACAGAAAAGGAGATTTTGGGAATCCCAATCTAAAGAATGGATCCTTGCATAATGTTTCCAGGGATCCATTTGGAAACACCACTCCGTTTTTAACATTTCCAGGGAGCTGCCACTGATCAGCAAATCCCAGAATGGTTTGGGCTGGAAGGACCTGAAAGCTCTTCCCAATCATCCAGCCCCATCCAACCTGGTCTTGGACACTTCCAGGGGTGGTGCAGCTTCTTTACCTTATCTGAGGCTGGCACAAGGCAAATCAGGGCAAAATTAATATCAAACACATGAGACAAATGTGCTTTTCATTATTAAAATGAAAAAAAGGTGTCCCTGACCATGGCAGGGGGTGGAACTCCAAAACCTTCAAGGTCCCATCCAACCCAAACCATTCTGGGATTCTGTGATTCCTTCTCCAGGAACACTTCTCTTCCTTGAAGGCGAAAGATGCCAAAGAACAGGAGATTTGTTCTTCCTTATCCCTGTGCAACACGCCCCTCCCTGCCTGGGCTCTGCCCCACATTTATATGAAATAAGTCCCATGAATTAACTGAAGGCACTTTGTTTACACCAAAGATTAATTTGGCCTTTTTACACAAACGAACAAAAGCCAGGAAATTCAAAGCCAGAGCCCGAGTGCTGCCAGAACGTGGGTTTAGCCTTTAATAAGCTGAGCCTTTATCACTCTGTAAACCACGTTCCAGAGGCTGATAAGCACCAGGAAAGTGCCCAGCAGGACTGAGGGGAGCCAATAGCACTGATGCCATTATTAACCTGTCGATATCCCCTTGTCCCAGCAGTGGGGACAGCTGCTGACACACAGGGGGCTCGGGGAGCATGAACCCTCCCAGGGCAGGAATCTGCCCCTCCTGATGCCAACAGGACTCTGCCAAGCCAGGATCAGCACACACCCAGTGCCACCCTGTGCCCACACAAACTCCCTGTGACAGGCACAAGAGCTGCAGCAAAGGGATGTTCAGAGCAAATATGATCAGAAGATAAATGTGAGTGACAGTGAGCCTGATGTGTGAGGAGTGATGGAGGAAGTGACAGTTCTTGGCTGTGAGGGTGGTAAAACACTGGCACAGGGTGCCCAGAGCAGCTGGAGCTGCTCCATCCCTGGCAGTGTCCCAGGCCAGGTTGGACATTGGGGCTTGGAGCAGCCTGGGACACTGCAAGGTGCCTCTGTCCATGGCAGGGGTGGCACTGGGTGGGATTTAAGGCCCCTTCCAACCCAAACCAGTCTGGGATCGTATGAAAATGCAGATCTGGAAGTGTGGGAGATGGGATGGACAGAAACACCAGTGCCAAGTGCTGTGGGAAAGCTGCACGAGGAGATTTAAAAGCATTTTCTGTGGGAGGGAAAAGAGTCCAAAGCACAGGAGAGAAATCTTCAGAATAAATGCACACCAGAGTCAGGTCACTGCTGAGAGTAAGAAATGGGCTGTCTGCTGCATGATGAACACTGCAATTCATTTACTCCACTGAGGAATGACAGCTAATTATTCCAAATTTCCACGTCATAAATAATTTACGTGCACAAGCCTGTAATGTGCCATCAATCTGGGAGCAGGAAACTGCAGTCCTGAAAATGGTGCCATACCCACAAATGGACTGAAAAGTCTGTGCTTGCACAGGGAGACCTGGTGCATGCTCAGAGAACAGGATATTCCTTTCACCAGATCACTGCCACTCCTTGGCACCTTAGCCCTCATCACAGGAACTTAAAACAATAAAAACATATTAAAAAATCAAATTATAACCATGGATAACCCCTACCCCCTCTCTCCTCCACTACCCTCATCTATTTACATCAACTGTCCTCACCCTTCACATCATTCCTTCTCTCCTTTTCCATCTTTTCCAGCCACAAAGGTCATCTTCCCAATTTTATCAAGCACTGCACCAAGCCCATCATTGCCAAAGTCAGGAGCTCCAATGCCATCACCTTTTAGTCTCCCTCAGTTTATCTTCCTAACTGCAGCTGCTCACCTCCAAAGCACTCAGCCCCCAGCTCCTCCACTGCCTCCCCACATGCTGCAGGAATTACCTGCAAATTCCCATGAAGAATCCTAAAACTCCCCACCATGGCTCATGAGTCTCTGCACACAATCTTATCCAATTTACAGTCCCTTTGTACCTCACACCCCACAACACAGCACCACTGCCTCTGTATTCTGCCATCCAAATTAATTGTCTAATCCTTACCTAATTGATAACTCTAAAACTTTCCAAGTGAAGGGCTTAAAGCCAGGCTTTGACATTTGAGCTACAAGCCAGGCTCTGGCTAGCAGCAGCAGAAGGAATATGTGCCTGTAAATTCCAACACTGGCCTGTATAAGTCAAGGCACTTCATGTAAAAGATCCCCAGGTTCCCTGAGAAAGGAAGAAAACACGAGGTGCAAATGGAATACAACAGAAAAAATCAAACACAATTTCTTTCCAGAGTTCCAGGAGCGTTTGGACAATGCTCTCAAGATTGCTGGGGTGTCTGTGCAGGGCCAGGAGCTGGGCTGATGGCCTTTGGGGACCCTCCCAACTCAGGATATTTTGGGATTCTATGAAACTTTGCAGTTTTAATTGAGGAATGAAGGAGAAATGGGTGCAGTGGCTCCGTGCAGAGGCTCTGGCAGGCACAGGCTGTGCTTTGGAGCAGAGCAAAGCAGCAGAGTCAGACACATACAGACACTGCCCTGGCTCTGCAGGACTGCCAGGCAGCCAAGGAAGGGTTAAAGAATTAAGTCATGTTTCCTTGTGAGGCTCCATTAAGCAATACGAGTGTTGTGTAAAAGGATTTTAAGTTCAGCGTTACAAGTGCTGGTAATGAAGAGGATGCACGTTGGAAGTGTCAGCTGATCCATAAAGAGCCACCGCTGCAAGATTTATCACCCTGGCACTTCGCTGCCCCATCACTCCTGCTGAATAATGAATGCTTTTTACATTCACATTTGTGTACAAAACCCATTTGCACAACAGAGAAATAACTCTGGAAGCAGGGATAGGTTCCTCCTAATCTCTCACCCGGGCTCGCTGCACTAAGTAGCAGCTCTGTTAACGAATCCATCAGCACAACCCATCTATCACTGCTCCAGCACCTTCCCCATCCCACACTGTGTCACCCAGCTGACTTCTGTACCAAAAAAAGCAGCAAAAGCACAATTTATTTTGCAATAACACACTATAGTGATGGAGCATTAACTAACATTAAGATAAATTGCTCTGAGCTAATGAATCGTCCATTACTAATCCCTCGGATGAGGCCACACAGCTAAATAACAACTTGGAGCTGGGCTTGTATTAAAATCCTTGCAGTCTTGCCTTGCAGTCAGGGTCACAGAAATGTTTATTCATTTCTACAAGAGATTTCTTGATAGAAAAAGAGAAATGTTGTAAGGAAAGGTGAATTAGAGATGAAGAAGTCAGCTTCTCTCTAGTCATCATGTCCCTCTGCACTCCTGCTGTGCAGTACTTGGAGTAAACAGAGCTTTCAGGCACTTCACACCTGACTGCAGGTGGGAAGGAGTCCCAGGCTCTGCCCAGGGTACAGCACACTCCCAGAGAGTAAAGGCACATCTGGAAATCAGAGCTGGTTGTGTGTCAAAGCACTGACAGGGCTCAGCAGACACAAACGACGCAGCTTTTGTTTGGAAATGAGAGCGAGATCACCTCCAATCTCAGCTGCTTCACGAGCCCACACAATGATTTTCTGTCTAGTCACAGCTTTTCCCTTTGGCTCTTGTTCCCAAACACTGTCCCCAGTAAAAGACACCCACCAGTTTCCACCTCTGCTCGGGGATGGCGCTGATATCCACAGGATGACGCTCTATGACATTGAGGAAACGCGCCTCGGGGACAGCAATAGCACAGATTACATGGACCCACCTGGGGAGCAAAGTGAAGACATAAATCAGGGCCTGCCATCGTTTGAATGAAATGCTCAGGAGGGCAGTTAACATTTCCCTGCCTCCCTCAGCATCGAGGCACATTTCCAGGGGTTGGCAGGCTTGGCAATGTTCCCAATCGACTGTTAATCAGGGTGGCACAAGGTAAATGTCTCTGGAACAACAGAGATCAACCTTCCCCTACACCTGATATTGCACTATGCTAAACATTCTCTGAGAATGCTAAACTTTTCTGTGAGAAACAGCCACATTCATCAGGAGTTCAGAAGCTCTGCTGTCGAGCAGCCTGGTGCAGTGCAGGGCAGCACAGTCACTTGGGCTCATCCTGCCAAGTCAACGAGAAGCAGTTCCCTCCAGAACCCCAAAACTTGCTGCTACACTGAGCATTAAGACCAAATTCACAAGACAAGGAGATTAGGTGCAGCATGGAAGGAAAACACACTCAGAACCAGCACTCACCGGCCATCAGTGGTCATCTGGAGAGCTCCTCCCCTGAGATTGCACAGGCAACATTCCTGCGGGAACACAACTCCTTCAGAACGGGACCCAAGAGCTCTGCCAGGCTGCTCATCCTCCCCAGAAAGTGACCACACCCCAGCTGGGAGGTCAAAGGCACCCTGAATCCTCCCCCACCCGTGTCTGTGGAGCAGCTGGGGGTGCCAGCAGTGCCAGGGGGGATGCTGTGGGCAGTCCTTACCGCTGCCCAGGCGCCGGCCGAGCACCGCGAGCACGACCAGCTCTCGTTCACCAGCTCCGGGCGTATCCCGTAACAGCCTGCAAGAAACAGAGCCACAGCCCCTCAGAGCAACCCTTCCACAACACCTCCCAGTTTGATTCAATGACTTTTCAGTTCAGAAACAACTTTGAGAGTGTTTGAGGAACTGTATTCCACAGGCTCCGACAAAATGGGAATTGGGACCAGCAGGTCTGAAAACAAACATTCCAAAACCCCCCCACAGGTAACCCTCACATTTGTTTTTCACTTTTCTAAGGACTACAATAGCAAGACTTCGTTTCTTTAGGCAGGAACTGGGCTCCAAGGTGATGCCACCACTGCTGGAGAGCACTCACACATCAAATCAGGGAAGGGCACTGAATTTTGGCAAGGCTGAAGCAGTTACTTTTGCTGAGTGGTGTTATGAGGAAGGACAAGGCCAATAATACTGCAAGGAAATGAAATACCTGCATTCCCCATGGTTAACAGTATTTAATTTATGGTTATAGGAAGTGTTAAAACCATCTCATTTTACAGAGCATCAATTACTGTAACATGCAGGCACCAAATCCTCCTACAACATCACCAAAATAGTAAAGTGGTATTATGCCCATTATAAAGACAGAGAAATAAGAACAAAAAAAGTCCTTAAAATTCTATAAAAGGCACTGAGGTTTGTCACTGAAAACAATGGGGAAAAGACACAAATACAGTTTTGGAAAAGTACATCTATGTGATTCCTGCAAGCTTGTAAAGTGAGTGGAAAATTGAAGATAAGCATCTCAACTAACACACAGCTCATTCCACCCAGCCTCTATCCCTCCTAACAAAATCTCATCCAGCCTTCACCTATCCTAACAAACTAAACAGAAAATTTCAGCTGGGAACAACAATCTCAAATTACTGAATTAAACTCAAAAGAAGACATTCAGAAAGCACTGGGATTGCCACCACAGCCTGATTTATAAATATCATCCACTTAACCAGATAAACAGCATGTCAAAAAAAGTCAATACTATGGATCTGCAGCTGCTCTCCACATCTGAGGTCTCTTTTCATCATATGGCAAATCAGGGCAGCAAATTCCACCCAGGCCTAGAACAGGGACAGGGGTGTTCAGCCCAAAACTGAGCTGAGGGAGAGCCAGACCCTGAGCACAGCCTCAAGCTGCACCAGGGGAGGTTTAGACTGAAAATTAGGAAAAATATCTTCATGGAAAGGGTTGTAAAGCATTGAAACAGCCACCCCAGGGCAGAGGTGGAATCACCATCTCTGGAAGTGTTAAAAACATCCATGGACACAGCACCTGGGGACATGGCTAGTGGTGGGCAGGGTGGTGGTGCTGGGCTGACGTTTGGACTCGATGGCCTTAAGGGTCTTTTCCAACCTCAGTGGTTCTGTGAGGGCAGAACAATCCCATTTACTGAACCCCAGGCTGTCCCATAAGGATAATCCAAGCAAAATGTGCTCCTTTTATGGATTTTGTCAGTGCCTCAAAAGCCCAGAAACCTTCCCAAACCTTCCCCTCTCCATAGGGCCTGGCTGCTGGAACCCAGCACGGTTTGAGAGGGCACTTCCCAAGAACACACAGGCTGCCAGCTGGTTTTACAGTCAGCCAAAATACACCTCACCACTGCAATCCTGCAATAAAAGCAAATGGATTGTCTGCAGCAAAGTCAAAGGGATGTCACAGAGCACAAGGAAACAACCAGGCACTGGAGCCTCCATCAGATTCAACACCTGTCCTGCCCTACCCTCAAGGGGAGAGTACAGACAAAATATAAAGCTGAGTTTCTCTAAAAAAAGATGGATCTCAGGTCTGAGCCTGCAGATTAACATCATCTTGCCCACACCCCTCTGTCCTTAAATAGAATTTGGCCATAGAAACCATTCTGATAGACTGGACTATTGCAGGCCTAAGGATGGACAAGATGCAGGAGCCCTGAACTGTGAAGGCAGGATGAAATCTTCCTCCTCACACCCACTCTGCATCCCATGGCCTGATTAGCCAGAAATGACCATAATCAGGGATTCAGCACAGAAACAAAAGTTGCCTGCCAGTTCCCCAGCCCTGCTGAGCTGCACAGGGACCTGCAGACTCTAAAATTGGAACAACAGAAGTAATTCCAGCTGATGCAAGTCAAATAAGATTCCCCATCTGTCAAGATCAAACAGCTGAACAGTAATTCGTCACAAATGCTAACTGGATGCTGTACAATCTCCACTGAAGGTACACTCCACCAGGATTAATCAGATCTTCTTTTAGACATAACTATCAGGGAAGCAAACAGACATATGTTCCCTTTTGTAATCAAGTGCCATTACTACAAACACTATCACAGACACTAATAAAATATATCTCAAACTACTCCATAATCTCTGCTGCATGCAGGAACAATATAGCCTCCCCCAGCAGAACAATATTGGAACAAAATATGTGAGAGAAAAGAATGCAATAAAGCCTTTGAGTTCTGCTTTATTACAAAAAATGAAACGTATCAAAAGAAAGAATCTCTTCTGTGAGACAGAGAAGAATCAGCCAACAAAATAAGCAGTAAAAAGAATATTGGTGTGTATTTTTAAGATCAGTGACTGCCAAGATGGACTTGAATACACAGATGTGCTTTGAAAGGAAGGTTCCCTGCCCATGGCAGGGGATGGGAACTGGATGAGCTTTAAGCTCCTTCCAACCCAAACTTTTCTGGGATTCCTGATATCCTTGTACCAAGAAAGATAAAAATGGGAGTGACAGGATACAAACCTGCCAAGAAGGAACTCAAATACAGCAACACACAAACTCCTGAGTTTCTGGAGACCCAAAGGCTTTGGGGAAGGTGAAACACTCACTAGCATGAACCTGCAGGCAGCATTTGGCACAGGATATCAAGGGACTGGTTCCATCCTCTCCAATGTAGGAATTTGAAGGAAGGGGCTCGGTGTTTTCTCCACTTGAGGTAAAGCACATCTCTGGGATCAGGGGCTTGGTCTTCTGCCCACACTTGGAAAGGTGCACGAACGAGGACGGCTCCCCTGTGGAGACCGGGGCAGCTTCCTTCTCCACCTGTGAGGACTGCAGAGAAAATCCCATCACTGGAACCACCTCTTCCTGGCCATGGCTTTCACCTTCCACTCTGAGCACTCCCCTTGCAAAAAGGTCAGCCAACACCTGACACCAAACAGCCAACAAACAGCCCAAAATCCTGATTCCCCTCTTGCTTCTGCCCCTCTTCCTCAGGCGCTGACTGGGATCTGTAATTTGTTGTGGAAGCTCAAAGAAGCATTAGAATAATGAGCAGCTTTTTCTGGTTTTCTTCTGCAAAAACCTAAATTCCTAAATTGCAGCTGAAAACACCAAGGAAAAATAAAAAGGAAAATATCACTAAAAGCAAGGCCTTCCCTCCCTTTCTCCCATCCCCTTGGCATCCTTCCCTACTTTTTCTGCAAGAAGTTCTCCTGAAGGACATTTCAAGGTTTCTGGTAGCTGACAGAGTTAATAGCAATGGATAAAACCAGCTCAGCTGCACCCAGTTTTCCTCACAACAGCCAGCAATCAGAACAGATATTTTATTTTCAGTCTGTATAATAAATCAAGAGATTTTATTGAAGGGGGAGGTGGGTTCTGCTTTCCTCAGGAAAAGCTTCCAACACAGCTACAAGTATCTAAGGCAGGAATTCCTGGTGGGCACACAAAGCCAGATTTGGCTTTATGTGAGAACAAATCAATGCACAACTGCACAAATAACTAATTCATCTGATGAATTTTGCCTTTCTGCTTATAACATCTCCCAAAGCATATTGGTAGTTTCCAAAAAAAGGTGATGGATGTGCTTACTCAGTAAATTTTTATTTTGTGGCTTGTTTGCATAAATTCAGCAACTCAGGCCCATATGGAAACAGGGGCCTGGCGTGACTTTCCTCTGCATGGAACAATGTTTGCAAAGCTCTTTCAGTGTGATTTCAAAAGGAACACTGAGCAAGCCAGAGAAGCCAGGAAAGATAACAAAAAAAGGCTCCAGCCACTGCCAAATCCAAACACATTTCTTTGGTGTGCAAATTTGTATGGGTTTGTCTGTATCAGAAATGCCTGCATCCTAACTCATCCATCTGAGCAGTGTCAGAGGTTTAGGTGAGATATTAGGGGAAATCTCTTCATGGAAGGTGTGGTCAGGCAAAGGCACAGGCTGCCCAGAGAACTGGTGGGGTCACCATCCCAAAACATACATGGATACAAAACACATGGATACAGAGTGGGGGACGTGGCTTTAGGGTGAACACAGGGTGGGGGATTGGCAGCTGGACTTGATCCTAGAGGTTTCTTCCAATCTTAATGATTCCCTGACTCTGTGCCGAGGAGTTACCTGGTTATAGGGGTAGAAGAGGGTGCAGACAGCACAGTATGGCTCACTCAGGGCAGCAGCTGCATTGAACTTCCTTTCAGCTGGGAAATTAAGTGCTTTGTTCTTCCACTGGAAGGAAAGTAAAGATTTCAAAGCCTCTGGATCACTCATATCTTCCTCTCCAGAAAATGGAAACATTTCTAGAATGAAAAGGAAAAAAAATAATCCCAAAACAATGAGCAGTAAGTAAAGGCAAAAGAGTAGAGGCAAAAGAAGCAAGGGTGAGTTAAACTGCTCAGGTCTCAACAACACAAGAAGTGCAATAAACAAAAACATTCAACTCCTCCATGGTCTCCCATATGCCTATGCCCCAAATACTTCCTTAAATGGACAGGATATCCCCTCTGGGGATAGGATACACAAGACAGGGGCAGCAGTGACCTGAAGGAAGGAGAGAATGGAGATTTACTGCCTTTGTAACTCCCTCCCCTTTCCAGCTGTGAAACCTCCACCACCCTTTACATGAAGATTTAATTTGAACTTTGATAACTTCAAACCACATGACACCAGTGCAAGGAAATGCCCCTTTCCTGTCTCCAGCAGGGAGCTGCATGCTCTGGGAGGAGGGGATGCAGCTGTGGCCAGGCCAGCTCCCAGTTCCCACCCCAGGCTGACCCAGCCCTCCCGAGGTGCATCCCAGAGCTGCCCTGCACACACCGACCCTGGCTGGGGGTGCCCTGGTTCAGTGCTCTGGTACAGCCATGCCCACAGCACTGAGCCTCCCACTGCACTCCCCACCATCCCTCCCTCTGCCACAGCTCTGCCAGCCACTGCTCCTGCTAATTAGTTTGCTAATTCTTTATTTTATAAACCTTTAAAAGGTCCTTGGCATTTCACAATTAAACCACTGCCGAATCCATTTGTGGCAGTCTGGGGTCCGAGTTTCTTACCCTTCCTTATGAAGGAGTTTTGAGTCACTGTAAGTGTTAAAGACATTTTCCACACAAGGCTGAACGTAAATCATTCCCTGCATCACCAATCTGCAAAGTTTCCAAAAGAACAGGGAACTCAAAAACATCTTGGAAGAACATTATCCCCAGAGCTCAGCACATTAAACCAAATTGTTCACTGCTTCACTGTTAATTACTGGAAATAAGCAGTTTATGTTCTGCTCTACAAGTCTAAGTCTCCTCCCCAGTTCTCCCTCCCTTTGAAGATTTTCTGACTCTTGGGTTACCTGAAAGGATAAAAGGAACTTGGAGTAAAATGTTAATGGCTGAGTTTACATCTCAGATTTTAAATGTTGCCCATAACACATTTGTCAGACAATGTGGAAATTTTATTGTGTTTGATTAATCCCTTTTTTGAGGCGATGAGTGCTGTGTGTGTGGCTCTGTCACATTTCATATGAGGGTTACCTCCTAAAAAGTGTGTGTTTATTTATAAGACATGAATCAAAACCCACATTTCTCCAAATTTCAGTCGAGGCACATCAGGTGACAGACCAGGATTTATGACACCAGTGAAATCAGTGAAACCAGCAGCCTAATCCAGAGTGAGGGAGAGAAGAAAGGGAATGACTGTCGTGTGCTATCACCTCCCAGGATGGATCCAGGGGGACACAAGGCATTCAGGATGGCTCCCACTTTGCAAACAACTTGTCTGGGCTGAATCTTTGTGTAACATGTGCACTCCCTTAATTTACATGCTCACTGTTCCTCCTGCAGCCTGCAGATCATCCTGCACATCATTCCCTGAGAAAGCCCGGGGTGCAGAGAGCTGCCTCTATTCCCTGGTGGGGAGGAAAGAATCTGTTTGATCAGATTTTGCCCAGCAGAGCAGTAAATCAGTCCCCAAGAAATGCCAGCTTCCACAAGAGCTGCTCCTGCTCCACCAGCCAAGTCCCCAAACAGCATCCAACAAGTCAAAGCAGTGAGAAGAATCTGCCTAATGAGGATCCTCCATCTCAGAGCTGGTTCCAAGGTCTCACACCAAAACAAGATAACAGGTCTCAGCTGCCTCTGCACACTTCGCTCCATGTTACAAACTTGGAAGGCACCAAATGCATTCTCCTTGGTGAGGAAAGGAGCTCTGTGAGCTCAGAAGTCTTTCCTGCAGGAGGCTGCTCTAAAATCAATGCATGCACTCCTGAAGGAGGGTGAATGGGAAAGATGACGCCCTTTGGAATGAGGAGCTGTGAGCAGGGACTGCCAGCTACACCCACGTGCCTGACCCAGCACACAAAAGCTCCTTACTGGGGCATTGTCCATATTCTGAGTAATGTGGAAAAGGCCTCAAAGTGGGAAATTACACCACAAAACAGTGTGAGAGGTAAGAATCTTTTCTTTCCCCTTGGTCCAGACTGTTGGGGACTGGAATGTGAGGAAAGAAGAATCAGTGATGTACAGTTAAACACCAAAAAACATTTTAATTGTCATTTCTGCCCCTGCCAAGGCAAGTTGGACCCCAACACTGATGTGAATCAGGAGGCAAGCAAAAGGTTAGAACTGACTTTCCTCACACACGAGAGCAGATCTGACCTCCACTGCCTCCACGGACCAGCTCTCATCCCACTGCAATATCCAACACAGAGCTTTGCCTTTAAGACATTATTTTCTGCAAACTCTTTTTTCCCTTTGCCCAAAATGCTGCCTCATTCTGCAGCCAGCAAAATATTTCTCTTGAGTGAAAAAAGGGTGGGAGGTGAGAAGTGACACCTCCCACGGAGGAGTTTTGTTTCCAGCTGGGTTATCAAAACGGGAACACGCTGCCTTTCCTACCAGCTACGTGTAACACAGAGTTTCAGGCCACCCAGTTTTGTCAAAGGCTTCAGCAATTCCCTGGGTCAGACAGGACATCCCCAGGTCCCTGGTGTTGCTCACTCACCCTCGTCACTCGAGGTCTCCTGTTTGACCACGGACAGCGGGGAGCGCGTCGGGGGCTTGCCCAGCGGGTGCCGGCGGCTCTTCTTGATCTCCATCTTCATCTTGGAGAAGGCAGAAGCAGCCTGGAAGGAAACACAACAAGCTGGATGGGCACCTCAAAGGAGGGAACAGGACAAGAGAGGCAGAGCCCCTGTCAAAGAGAGTTCTTGGATTCACACAGAAAACTTTTCTCTGCCTTTTGGCTGAACCACTGAAGCCTTCCGAGCCAATTCCTGGAGCAGATAAAAGCCAACACCAACTCTTAAAAAGTTGGGTAAACTACAGAGTTTTCTTCAAATCAGGACAGCCTCAGAACATCTGCAAGCTGCCAATTCCATCAGCTCATGAAAAGTCTGCTCAACCACACACACACAGCCGGGAACTCCACGGAAATCGTGACTCATGGAATCCCAGACTGGTTTGGGTTGGCAGGGACCCGAAAGCCCATCCAGTTCCAACCCTGCCACGGGGCTGTAGACCTCTAGACCAGGTGGTGCTTGCACTCAGCCTGGCCTTGGAGCTGTCCTCATGCTGGCCACCACTGCCTGTGAGCCACTGACTGTTACAGTCATATTTTCTGGAAAAATCCCTTCGCCCAGGATTTCTCTCCTGGGAAGCCAAGAAGCCTCAGAGAAAAAGGAAAACANCCGGGGGCGGCCCGGGGGGCTGAGGGGGGAACAGCTGCTTCTTCTTCCGCTCGCCCTTGGCCTTCGGGGGCCGCGCCTTGGCCTTGCACTCCCCTGCTGGAGAGAAAGGCGACACTGAACCCCCACGCCAAATTCTGGGAATGCAGCATTTCCCTCCCTTCCCAGAGCTCTGTGCTGGGCTAGCACACTCCATCATGGAATTCAGCATTTCCCTCCCTTCTCAGAGCTCTGTGCTGGGCTAGCACGTTCCACCATGGAATTCAGCATTTCCCTCCCTTCACAGAGCTCTGTGCTGGGCTAGCACACTCCATCATNGAAGGCAGAAGCAGCCTGGAAGGAAACACAACAAGCTGGATGGGCACCTCAAAGGAGGGAACAGGACAAGAGAGGCAGAGCCCCTGTCAAAGAGAGTTCTTGGATTCACACAGAAAACTTTTCTCTGCCTTTTGGCTGAACCACTGAAGCCTTCCGAGCCAATTCCTGGAGCAGATAAAAGCCAACACCAACTCTTAAAAAGTTGGGTAAACTACAGAGTTTTCTTCAAATCAGGACAGCCTCAGAACATCTGCAAGCTGCCAATTCCATCAGCTCATGAAAAGTCTGCTCAACCACACACACACAGCCGGGAACTCCACGGAAATCGTGACTCATGGAATCCCAGACTGGTTTGGGTTGGCAGGGACCCGAAAGCCCATCCAGTTCCAACCCTGCCACGGGGCTGTAGACCTCTAGACCAGGTGGTGCTTGCACTCAGCCTGGCCTTGGAGCTGTCCTCATGCTGGCCACCACTGCCTGTGAGCCACTGACTGTTACAGTCATATTTTCTGGAAAAATCCCTTCGCCCAGGATTTCTCTCCTGGGAAGCCAAGAAGCCTCAGAGAAAAAGGAAAACACTAATTATCTCATTGCTTCTCCTCTGTTTTGCTGCTTTGGAATGTGTCTGGAGACTGTTTACCAACAGGTGATTGTTTCATTGGTTTCATGTGAATTGTTTTGACTCATTGGCCAATCATGGCCAAGCTGTGTCAGGGCTCTGGAAGGACTCACGAGTTTTCATTATTATCTTGTTACCCTTCTGTAAGTATCCTTTCTGTATCCTTTAGTATAGTTCAGTACAGCATTCTCTAATAGAATACAGTACCATAAAATAATAAATTAGCCTTCAAGAACATGGAGTCAGATTCACCATTCCTCCCTGCCACGGGGCACCCCGCAAACACAATAACTGACCTCGGCGGTGAGCTGGGCGCGCTCGGCCTCGGCGCCGTCCTGCTCCTTGCCGGGGCCCTGCGGCGGGCCCTGCTCGCGCCAGCCCAGCCCCTTCTGCGTGGCGAACTGCTCGAAGGCCTGCTGGCAGGACATGTGCTCCTTGTCGAACACCACCTTCTTGCTGCGGGGCACCACGTACAGCATGGGGATGATGGGCCGCGGCTTGAAGTCGTCCTCCTCGGCCGGCGCCTCCGAGGGCTGCACCACGTTCAGCGGGGCCGCGGGCCGGCCCTGCTCCGTGCCCGGGGCTGAGGGGGGCCCCGGGGGCCGCG
>VYZP01022114.1:24788-41661 GCA_013400635.1 Hypocryptadius cinnamomeus
ATTCCATCATGGAATTCAGCATTTCCCTCCCTTCCCAGAGCTCTGTGCTGGGCTAGCACACTCCATCATGGAATCACTGCTTTCCCTTCCCAGAGCTCCATTCTGGGCTAGCACAGTCTGTCATGGAATTCAGCCTTTCCTTCCCTTCCCAGAGCTCCATTCTGGGCTAGCACATTCCACCATGGAATTACTGCCTTCCCTTCCCAGAGCTCCATTCTGGGCTAGCACATTCCACCATGGAATTACTGCCTTCCCTTCCCAGAGCTCCATTCTGGGCTAGCACATTCCACCATGGAATTACTGCCTTCCCTTCCCAGAGCTCCATTCTGGGCTAGCACATTCCATCATGGAATTACTGCTTTCCAACAAGTGCTCTGAAAGCTGCACACACTCAGCTGTGCCTCAGCACTGACCTAGAGAAGCCACTTCAGAAAGAAAATACTTGTGTCATTTCTATGGACTATTAAACTCCTGACTGGAACACAAAGGCTGCTAAAAGCAACGTTTCCTGGAGGGAAAATATCTAAATCCCTAGGAAACTGGACAGTGTGCCAAAAAACCTGTAATATGTCACATTAGCCATGACTCTGTGCTTCAAGTTTTTTGTCCTCCAAAGTCAGGGGCACAAAACCATCCACTGGGGTGCAGGAATTAAATATTTTTGTACCATTGATAAAATAAATATTTTAAACAGTATTTTTTTATCTTTATGCCTTCCTTTCTAATCTCTGCTTTTCTGTATACTCATATTAGCACAGAAATACACGTGTACATGTGTATTCCTGTGCTATATATGAATAAATGTGTATATAAATATACATGCGTACTTCTGTGCTATATATGAATAAATGTGTATATAAATAAAGACACACATCAGGAGGTGTGCTCGGATTTTTTTTTGCTGATAAGGAGGTGCAATCAAAAGAGTTTGGAGACCCCCATTCTGTATCAGTCGTTTGCTGCTCCCTGTGTTTGCAAGCACAGCTCTTATCTGGGTATTTCTGTGTGTCAATGCACCCAACAGCCCCAGGAAATGAAGAACTGAAAAAAGATACTTGAATCATTATTACCCAAAGATTTCTGCTATCAAGCTTTTTTAAAAAATGCTTTTAAAGCACAAATCAGGTGCAGCACAGAGCTCAGCTGGATCCTGAGATATCCTTTACTCACAGCCATGTCCTTGTTTCTCCCAGCTCACTGTCACTCAGTTTATCTGCACAGCCCTCATGGATGTGACAACACTTCTTGAGCAGATAAACATCTCAGTATTGTCACCAGAGGCAGAACTGCCCTGTGAAAGTCTCCCCCACCTCTCTTCCCTGTGAAGGGATTCACACACTCCCATTTTACAGCAGGGATTAAAATTCCTGCTCTCCACTGAGGGGGAGTTTCCATGCTGGGATAATCAGGGACAGCCTGCTCACCCCAGGGAAGTTCCACCAACCCCAACCCACTTCAGGCTACACCAAACATGACCAGCCCAACCCATGAATGGAAAATCAGAATAACCAGCACATAATAGAGGTTTCTGCATGAAGAAGGGTGAATAATCCCACAATAGGATAAAGTGCCAAAATCCCTGCTGAAATCCCCTAGGGATCACCTTAACCCCAGAAGTCTGATCACTTTATTTACAATTTACACTAACTTATAAAAATGGGAACAAGTCCAGCTCAAATAATTATAGTTGTACTCATGTAGGCAGTCCCTCAGATAAGCTGGTTTGTTCTATCACAGAGAAAGGAATATTGAATTTCCTTAGAGAAACAAACATATTGAATGAAAGGCAAATTGGATTTCTCCCCAGTTGCACAAAACCAGATCATATTTACTCTCTATACACTCCAAGAATTCTCTCCCCAACAGCACCACAAATGCCATTCACCAGCTTTATTGACTTCTAAAGGGTAATTTGACAGCAGCTGGCACTGAGAACTGTGCTTGAAAGTTTTTGCATGAAGATGAACAAACGAGTTTGCAAGGGAATCTATGGAATCAGAAGCCAGGAAAAGGGGAGGAAAAATTCCAAGAGCCTGTCTGGCTATCCTGAACTCTTCCAGGAAGGAAAAGGATCTGAAGGCACACACGCACAGGCAGGTTAAGAGAGGAATGTCTTTCCTGTCCTTCCACTGCAGGAGGATGGCAGCTGTGGGTGGGACACAAGGAACTGCAGGTGACACAGGGTGACAAAGGAACGTGAGTGACAGTGCTGTGCTGCCTGTCCAGGGACAATCTGAATCCTCAACAGAGCTCAGGAAACTGAGGAGCAGCTGAGGGAGCTGGGAAGGGGCTCAGCCTGGAGCAAAGGAGGCTCAGGAGGGCCCCTGTGGCTCTGCACAACTCCTGACAGGAGGGGACAGCCAGGAGGGTCAGGCTCTGCTCCCAGGGAACACCAGGACAAGAGGGAACAGCCTCACACTGCACCAGGGGAGGCTCAGGCTGGGCACCAGCAGGAATTCCCCCCTGGAAAGGGTGGGAAGGGCTTGGAAGGGAGGTTTGGAACCCCCAGCCCTGGAGGTGGCACTCAGGTTTGCAGTTCCCCTGCTGACTCACAGGAGGATTTCTGCTGCTCAGCACGCCCAGACAAGGACAAAGCCTCAACACTCTCCTTCCTAACGTCCCAAGACAACCTGCTAAAATTCTAAATATATTAATAGCAACATAATAAATTATGAATATAAAGCTGAGTCATAAAAACCGAAAGTAAACACCATAAGGGATCTGGGTCAGAAATCCTGAAAACCTCGAGTTATAAATACTCAGCTTGTCCAAATAACCAACACAAAGCACAAGACCTACTTTGAAATCTCATTCTTTCTCCTTCTCAAGGTCATGTCTTCCGGTGTAATAGAAAATGAAGTCAAATTAAAACCAGGGAAATAAAGAAAGGAAGTGCAGGAGGGGGTGGGAGCAGAATTACCACAAGCAGGGCCATCCAAACAGATGCTGTTTTCTTCTTCAAGATGAAACCCTAAGACACTGGTGAGAGGCAATGCAGACAGCAGGATGTGGAAAACTAGAGAAGCCATTGGGATTTAATTGCTCTATTGCAGTAGGAAAGCTGAACATTTGCAAGCAGCCACACCAAGCTGGAGTTTGCTCCAGTGGCACTTCTGCAGTGGTGCTGAAAATAAGCTTTTCCCTCCTGAGCCAACAGTTACAGAGCTCTTAAGAAGTAGTGGAAGTGTATGATTTGGAAGCCATTCAGCTAGAACAGAGTTTTTATTATTCCTTGGCCATTCTAATGATCTCAGATCTGTCCTTGTCACTTATCTCTCGTCTCTGAAGAAAAATCAGCATTTTCGGGCCATTTATTACAAGCATCAAGTGCTAAACTTGTACAAGAGCTAAGAGCAGACAATTTAACACACTGCTGATGCTTTCAAGCTTAGGGCAATAGAAATTAAGTATCTGCACTGTGCAACAATGGTTTTCCAGCTCCTTATTTCCCATGAAAAGAGAAAATACACTGTCTAGCTGAGAGACTGAACAAAGCCCCCAATCCTCTTCCCAGAGCTTCCACAGATTTCCTTTATGATCATTATCGAGGTTCTCTAAACAGTTTGCAGCATCAGTTTCTCCAAATGCTAAACAAATAATGGGTATATACAATAGATGTAAATTAATTCCCTGTAAGCAGTGCTGGAGAGGCCTCAAAGAGGGAGTGAGTGTGTCACAGACACAAAAACCACTTCACCACACATCAGGAGGGAAAAAGCAGCTTTTTCCCAGCAAGAACTCCAACCTTTTCTACACAGCCAAGAAAAAGGTGCCACAGAAAGAGCCCCCTGCACAAAGGGTGTGTTCAGGCCTGGGGACTGGATGTGCTGAAGGAATCCCAAAGGACTGGGAGTTGTCATGGCCTGGTTTTATTTTCAGCAAAGGTTTTATATTTCATGCAGAGGAAGCTGAAAAGCTTCCCTGCTCCAGCTAAACTCGAAGAAACCCAAGTGGGACTCATGCAGCAGCTGTGGATCCCACCCAAACTGAGCTCTCTGGATTCAGTCTCTGAAAAATGGGAACAAAGGGAGGGGAAGAGGAAAGATGAATTGCACAAGGCAGAGCACAAATCATTCTTTTTCAGAGCAGGACACAAAAATACATCTATTTGTTTCTCTATGAAATACTTTAAAATATTCCTCACATAATATATATTTTTTACAATCCTGTAATAGTTTGAGCCTATAGAATTTTCAAGCCCTGCCAAAAAAGCTATTTGGATTGAATCCTTAAAGAGAGGGAAAAATCAATTGCTGCTGTGAATGATGACATATTTCAGTGAGTTTTTAATACTGGGGAAAACTCTGCTGATATTTCAACAGAAATCAACAGCAGCAGACAAGTTATTCACAGAGGTGTTTTGAGAGCTCCTCACTGCTCTGGCCTCACCTTCTCCCTCCATCCCTTTGCTTCTCTCCTCTTCCTCCAGATCCGGCCCCCTTTTCAGCTCCTCTTTTACTTTCACATCTTCCAAGGCAGTTTCAATAGCCATGACATCCCCAAGAGACTTCTGATCCTCTGTTTTGTGTCTTCTGGGTTGACTCCTTTTTCTGTGAGACCTGAAAGTACAGAAGTGTGATTTGACATAAAAGAACAGCCTTCAAAATAGAAAACCACCACTGACTCAAAAAGCTGAATAAAAAACAAAAGGATCTTCTTTGGAGAGAAAACACAAGGTAGCTAAAATAGCTACAGGGCAAAAGAGATATCTGAAAGGGAGCAGATGAACCTTGCATAACACAACATTTAAGATCCATTCACAGCAGCCATTAATTGTCTGGGTTTCCTGAAGAGCTTTTTCCTACCATTACTAATGTAAGCTCACAAGCTGCAGTTAAAGTGATTTTAATTGTGTTTTCAATCTATTTTGCTTGTATTTCAAAATACAGATGAAAACTTGTTTAAATCTCTCTTTCATCCTCTGCCTCCATTCCATTATTTCTTTTCATTCTGTCCGTGCCTCCCTTTGGCAAACTGCTGGAAGTCTGCAAAACATCATCTTCCAGCTCTGAGACATTACCCAGCACTGCCAGTTCCCAAAAACACTCTATAATGAATGCTCAGAGCAAAATCAATAGGCAGTCTATGATTTTTCAGCAGTAAATTCAGAAGGTCCAAGGCCTTGAAGAAATCTAACTAAAAAAATATGCATATTAATAAGAACAGACAAATACTAACGAGGAAATAGCAATGCTGTTCATTCTTTTTAAAGTCAATGCCACTAAGGCAAAGATTACAGGAGCCACAATGCAAAGAGAAATGGAAATTCAGAAGTCAGGACAAGATTTTTGGCTTGGGAACTGTACCCTGACAGACACTCCCCACTGCTCAAGAGGGGCAGGGAGGGAAAATTGGAAGAACAAGAGCCAGAAACTTGTAAGTCAAGACAAATGCAGTTTAATAGGCAAAGGAAAGAATTAAGAAAGAAAGAAAAAAGCCCAGGAAATCCAGTCACCACCTCCCCAGGCAGAGCAATGTCCCCAGAAACAGCACCTCAGAAGCCAAACCCCTCCTTCCTCCTCTCCCCCAGTTTTTATTGCTCCCCATAACATTTTAAGGCACAGAATTTCCCCCTGGCCACTTGGGGCCAGCTGGGTCCCCTCTCACCCACCCCCAGGGTCCCACTGGGCCAGAGTGGGACAAGATAAAGCCTTGACACTGTGCAAGCAACAGCCAAAACTCCAGAGCCTTGTGAGCACTGGTGCAGCCCCAAATCCCAGTCACTCCATCCCAGCCAGCCCCAGCACAGGGCTTTACAGAATCTGCAGAATTGTTCCTTGAATTTCAGGTTTAAATCTAACAAGCTCTCCTGTTCCAAAAGGACTGATTCAGAACCTTGCGATTTTTACCCCATTTTTAGCATGCAGGCACTTCTTCTTTGGTTGAAGCTGCATTTTCCTTATGGCCTCACATCCATCATCGTGTGACAAAGACTAAAACACACTTTACTCATCAGTCCCAAAGTCCAGAAAAGCTAAAAAGCAGCTCCCCATCCTCAGAGCCCAGAAAACTCAGCTGCTAATTACATTTGGAGCACAACAGAGTTAAGTGCCCTTAATCAGCCTTTAAACTGACAAAGAAGGGAGAAAAAAATTCAACCTGAGATGAATGATGAATAGAAAAACAAGTTGATCCATATGCACAGGGACCTCTAATTGCCAGACTCTGAGCAGATGGTGGCCCTCCAAGAAGAGCTGGTGCCTTCACACCTGCAGGACAGTCACTAGCAGGGGCTGAGCCCAGGAGGATCAGCTCTGCTCTTCACCCATATTCCAAGAACACACCACCTTCCCTGGGAGGGGAGTGGAGGGTGGGAGGTGAAGATAAAGCTGTAAGACTTTGCCACTGCAGCTGGAATGTTCTGTAGCTGAAGGAGGAATAGAGTCAAGTGTTACAAGCTGGTTTTAGCAAACTGTGTTTTATTCCTGTGGTGTGGAAGTGCCAGGCAAAAATTACAGCACAGAGCTTTATACTCACAGGAGAGAAAAAAAGATCTGTTTTGCAGTGCTGTTCTCACTCAGGGGTTGTGGGGGAGAGAGGCAGAAAGCTCAGCATTTAAAGAAAGTGCCTCCAGAACTACAGGCTGAAGGCTGAGCACTTCCAGAAGTGAAGCTGTTCTGTGTCTGACAGAATTCACACACCAAAAATGAAATGGGAACTGGACTAAAACAGTCTCTTGCTGAAGCCATAAAGTAAACAAAGTTGGGTTTTTTAAGGTAACCAAGTCTGACTGACCTTAGAGAAGAAATAACACCTCTCTGCAGAGTTTAAAAGCTCCATTTTTCCAAGGGAGCTGACAAAAAAGCAGCGTTTGTACTCTTTGAAGAACAGACCACAAAGTGACTTAAATTAAGTAGCTACAGCTGTGAAGGTTTGGGCAGAGGTGAATCCCATCCCTCCATCCTGCTGAGAAAAGTCAGGCTTCAAGTAAAACGATGTCTTAGAAAGACATAAGCACAGGAGAAAGTACAGCTAAGGAGTATAGAACAGCTTCAAAACTGCTCCAGGATAATGCTGGAATAATCCAGGAAACGCTGAACAGATAAGCAAAAAAAGTACCTGGATCTTTTGAAATAGGCTCAGGCTGAGAGAGGCTTCTCTGCTGGGTAATAGGCTCAGGGAGGGAAAATAATCCTTGGTGTTCATACAGCACCTTACACTGTGCACATCAGCTACATCAGGAACCCTGAACAGTCACAAAACTGCAGCAGCACCCCCACCAGTGACCAGTTCCCTTTCCCCAGCCCCAGTTACACCACACATCCCTGCCAGCCCAGGAGAGCAGCTCAAGAGGGAAAACAACAAGAACCATGAGACAGTTGAGGTTCTCCAGTGATGGAGACCACAGAAATCCAAACCAAGATGAAACCTGAGGAACCTCAAGGCCTGAAGATTTCCTGGGGGCTTTCACAAAAAACTCAGTGACTGAGGAAGAGTCCCAGAGCTGCTATTTAAGAAACTTGCCAGGAGAAAGAATGAAGGGATTGACGTTGCTGAGGGAAGTCACATACCGGTGTTTGTTGTCCTCTTCCTCATCTCCTATCCTATAAAGCAAGATTCCAACAGGAAAAGGTTAGCATGCCAAATTTTCAATTCAAGCATGCTGTAACACACAAAAATCACAGACTTGTAGAAAATTAATACAAAGATCAAAGGAAGCACAGAAAGGCATGCATAAAATCCCCTTTGCAACTGATGGGCTTTTTTAAACTGCTGCTTTCTGATCAGTGAAGCTCTAAATGTTCACTGTAGATTTTTTTTGTCTTCCAGGATAAGAGATGAGATGTGAGGGAGCACAAAGTGTCCCACTTTGAAAAGCACATGCTTTTATAACATGGGAAGGAAACACGAGGAACACATTACCCCAGACAAATGGCACCAGAAACTGTACGAAAAGAACAAAGGCAGAAAATAAAAGAGTTTGAACTATCTCCAGTGGAGAAGTGCAGCATTTACAATCCCAGCAGTTAAACTCCAGGCCGGGCTCAGGCGCTCTCTGTGTTTACCTGCGGAGCAGCTTTGCCTTCAGCTCTGCCTTGGTCTCGTTCCAGGCGTCGAGCTCGGGGCTGCTCAGGGCCGTGGGCTTCATGTGGTCCAGCACAGCGATGTCCTTGCCCTGCTTCCAGAGCTCGTAGCGCTCGGGCTGCAGCACCCTGACAAACACGTCCATGGAGATCTTCACCATGTCCTTGCGGCACGTGCACTGCAAGAGAGCCCACAGGTCACAGGGGCCTCCAGAGGAAAAGCTGCTCCCCACACTGGCTGCAGGGGGCTTCTGGAAGGGGTCAGACGGCAATGCCTCGGCTCTGCTGCTCCTGGGAAACCAGCTGCCGCTCCAACACTCTCCAAGGCCAGTGGAAAACTCTTCCCCAAGGATTTTGTTCTCCCTCTAAGCCCCCCAACAAGCCAAAGCCTCCTGGGACTGGCACTGCTCGAGTCCTGTGCTGCAGGCATTAGACACAATTACTCTGTCTGGTCTAGCCCAGGTCAGAGTCTGCCCTCAAGCCCATTTCCCTCCTCAGCCTCTCTCTGGCAGAGTTTTCCAGGCTGAAAAGATATTATTGGTACCACTTCATAACTTAGAAAAGCCTTACAGGAACCAAAGCCTGACCCAGAGCACAGGGCAGTTAAACCTCATAATGATACATCCTGACATGGCACAGCAATCCTGCACAAAAGGGAAGAAATAAAAACCCTGCAGTAACTACAACCTGCATCCAAACCATTAAGTGGGAGAAAATGTGCTTTATTCATTTCAACTGGCATATGCTCATTAAAACTAACCTGGAGTTACACCCCTGCCATTGCACAGAGAGGACTCACAGGTGGTTTTCCTTGGATGTATCCCTTTGCTGTGATGGATCCACAGACTGAGTGCAGCAAGGGGATTCTCACCCTGGGCACTGATGTCAGTCTCAAAGAGTCAGCCTTTATAAACTTCATCAGAAGAAGGCAGAGGATGGAAAAGGACCCAGGAATCCCCCAGGTGCCTCTGGGGGCTGCAGCCCAGCTCTCTTGGGGGTTCTGCTCTCAGGTGCAAAGCTTTGCTCGCACTAAATTGCTTTTCAACTCCAAGCTGAGGCTGAGGTAATTGGAGCCACTTTGCAGGATTGATTTGGGTTTTTTTTCCACCCTTCCTTCACACCTTTTCAAAACCATTCTATCCATTCTTTTGGCAGAAATGCCTGAAATTAAACCTGCTTCTCCCCTTTCTCCCTTCCCTTTTCACCACCATCACTAAATAATTTATAGCCATAGTTGAGAATTCATTGAGAGAAGGAGAGAGAAGAGTCCTGTGCAGTGCTCCACCATCCCACATCCTCCAGCTCCTGTTTCTCATTGTGCAGGAGCTGGGGCAGTGCTGGCAACCCCAGTGTGCTGAGTGGGAAGGAGCATTTATGGACAGGCACTTTCAGGAAAACTCCATCTAATGAAAAACAGCTGAGGCCAGAAAGGCTGGAAATGCAATTTGGCCACAGCAAGGCAGGAACACAGATGGCACCCAAGCTTCCAACCCCAGCCCAGGCAGGAGCTTCCCACGGCACCTCCACCAGCCCTGGCCTGAGGGATTGAGCAGATTTTCCTTTAGAAAGTTTAAAAGCACCTGGGCAGAGCTACAAAGAGGAGCACAGAAGAGCATCCCCAGCACAGCTCTGGGGATTGACCTCCCCAGAGGCTGAAAAATGGCTTCAAAGGGGAGCTCTGCCTTTGGTGATCCTGACCTGGACCCAAGAGGTGCAGCACAGACACCCCCACACCTTCAAATCTGCCAGCACAGCCCGAGGCACTCGGGGCCAGAGGTTTCCAGAGCAGTTTCCAGCCACCAGCAGCTCCAGAGGCTCCCCCAGGTGCAGAAGAAGCTTCCCCCAGCTGGAGAAGCCCAGGCCGAGCTCCGGGGATGCTGCTGGGCTGGACTCAGCACTGGCACTGTGGTGCCACATCCCACAGCAGCCAAGCTCCTTTCTGTCCACAAATCTACCATGATGCATGTTTATATTTCAATTTTAATTTAATTCTATTGCTTTCACAGCAGCCAGCATGAATAATTTACAAAGCCCCTTTCCTCTGGGGCTCCTTCTGACCGTGCAGTGCTGTTTCCTCAGCTGCTGCAGTTGTGTCACAGCCACATTCCCAGCAAGACCAGGACATTTTTCCATACCCTCCCCTCAGACAGCAGTGGGATCCTGCTGATGAAAAGGGAATGTTCTTGTGTGTGAGGAAGAGTTGGAGAGGGAGAATGGGGGAGACCAGGAGGAGAGTGAGGGTGGAGAAGGGTGAGGAATTGCCTTTGCAGTCAATTCCCTGCTCTGCTCCATTCCAGCAGGACAAAAGCAGCAAGGCTGTTTCCTGGCAATGATCTCCAGTCCCACACCCTGCCTTCCCCCTTCCACATACACAGAGCTGTATTTCTTTCAAAGTGTTTCACTGTGGTCATAAACACGTGTATTTCCTAAAAGACATTATGCCTACACCCCCATCTCTGTCCCTCCCTACCCCAATTTCTGCAGAATATATCCTTCCAAATCCCCTCCAATTCTAACACTTTTACATTCCACTATTATTAAACTTTATAGAAAAAAAAAAAAAGAAAAAAAGAACATGTCAACACTAAAACACCACCACTAAGGAGAGATCTGAAACCTCATTTCCTTTACATGAGACAAAACTGAACCACAGAGCTCCAGTTTGGGAATGCACAGAATTCCTATGGATCAACAGCCCTGAGGAATTTCAGGGTGATGTGATGACCCAAAGCACAGGACTGAAGGGCAACACAACCACTTTGTCCAACTGGCAGGTGAGAAATCCCAGGAACTCTGAGATCCCATCCAGCCCTTCCCCTCTCCCCTCCATCACTCCCAGTCTGGCCAGACCCCACCCCTGGGAGCAGCAGGGCTGGCAGAGCCACAGATCAAACAACAGAATAAACAACAGAACATTCATAACTGGCATCTCCAAGGACCCACTGCAAGTCCTGAAAATGGGAGTGGGAAAAAAACCAAACCAAAAATCAACAGCTTTAGGGTCAGTTCCGTGCCTTTGGTTACAGGGGAGCTGAGACCCAAAGGAGCAACAAGAGAGGAGCTTCCATTTTCACCAAATCTGCAGGAACTTCACTTATTCCACCTTCTGAAGGCTTTTCCCAGCCTCACCTCTCCTTTTCCATAAGTTAAGGGCTTTATTAACTATAAGCACATGGAAAAATACTGTAAGGAAATGCACAATTAAACCTTTTTCCAGCCTAAAACCCCAGCATTTTTCCTTTCCTCATTATTTTATTATCTGCAACTCTAATTTGGAGCCTGTGGTAAAATATGTGACCACACCAGGAGCCCTGTCCCATCAATTCCAACTCCAAGACTGATAGAGGGGAATTTGTGGTTATGGAATGCACAGCCATTATCTTATTTGCAATATTTTTTAACATAAAAAACACAAATAAGTCTCTATAAAATAACAGTCAAATAAAATGACTGTCTCCTTGAAGTCATAAAATCAAATGATTTATGGGAAAGTGCAGACTCGTTCAACTTCAACCTTCAGCAACAGTTTTGTGAGGATATTCCCCTCAATTCCCAACTATTAACACTGAACTGAACCAGTTCCATCACACAGGAAAGGCTAATGGGAAATAAGCCTTTTCCTTATGCAGAAATAGGGACCAAAATTACATATTTAAAGTGGCACTGCTGGTTTTCATGGACAAAACCCTTCACATTCAGATGAAAGCAGTTGGTAAGACTCAGCTGAGCCTCCCACTTTGCCTTAATGGAAATTTATCCATCACAAAACCCAACATGCTCGAAATTGAAGCTCTTTCAGCTTTTAAATGCCAGACCAAAATCTTTGCTTAAAGCTTTTCTACCTGCTTTTTCATAAAAATGAAGCCTAAAAGCAAGTTCCTGGGAAGGAGGGGTGGTTCTGGGACAAGGCAGCAGAGGAACTCTGGCTGCTACAGGAACACAGACAACAGCTCTCAGCTTCTCCCTGGGCACTCCCAGCACAGAGTTTCAGCTTTTGGGAGAGCCCCCAGTACCATCAGGGCTTCCAAGCAGCAATCCAGTTTGCTCCCATATCACAGGTGTGCTACTGGCATCCAACAGCACAGAAAAAACCAGTCTGGGGCTCCAGTTTCCTTCTCCTCGCACTCAGCCAGTCCAAGCAGGCTCCTGAAAGATGAATGGCAGCAATTCTGTGAGTAAATGAGGAGTTCAGCTCTGAGGAGGAGGAGGAGGAAAAGCCCAAACTGCACAGTTTGTGTGTTTAATGGCTGGAGGTTGGAAGCTTGTGGGGAGGAAGATGAGCCTTGACCCCCCGTTTGCAGAGTAATTACCGGTATCAACAACAAAGCAGCTCATTAGCAAACCCACTGGAAACCTTCCCAGAGCTTCACAAACAAAACAATTAGGGAAGATTTCCACGGACTCCCCCTGTCCCCGGCTGCAGGGCACCATTCCTGCCTGCCTGCTGCCCTGCCTGCCCCAAGGCTCCCCGAGCATTCCTGGGGTGCAGCAGTGGGGCTGGGGGCAGAGCCACCCCCTCCCTGCACACACAGCCTCAGCTGGGATAAAAAATACAATATATAAATAAATACAATATATAAATAAAAATAAATAAAAATACAATATATAAATAAATACAATAAATACAATATATAAATAAATAAATAACCCATGCCAACACCCAGGAGGGCCTGGTGGCACTGATCCCCCCCAGGGACATTCAGGCACCCCACCCAGCAGCACCCCAGCACTGGAACCCTGGAAACCCCAGCAAATCCAGGGCTTGATTCTGCTCACAGAACCCCCCCACTTTGCTTTTTCATTAACAAAAATCGTGCCCAGAACCTCCCAGCCAGAACTTCAGGAGAGGAGCTCAGAAAAGAGCTGATAAAACAAAGCCTCCAGACAGTTTCCAAAAAAATAATCATCCCCTTTCCACCTCAGCACAAAAAAAGCTGCAAAAGTTCCTTTTTCTTGCACAGAATCAAGAGCATTAGGGGTGTTTACAAATAATACAAGAAAATAAGTATGAAGAAAGGTGGAAGAATTTGTACAAGAGCAATTTTGAATCTGTCTGACAAAAATAAACCATGGAAATGTTATTCCATAATAGATTTCTTTAATGTATTCTAAGCTTAAAAGGTCTAATTAGAGTAAAAGAGCAATTCTGAACGTCTGACAAAAATAAACTATGGAAATGCTATTTCATAATAGATTTTTTTATGTGTTCTAAGCTTAAAAGGTCTAATTAGAGTCAGTTGAGGCATAGACACAAAGTAATGCAAAAAATACAGTTCTGATTTGCCTTATTTTGGGGACCAATTTTGCAGTATTACCAAACAGGTTTCTGCAAAAACCTCACAAGTTTTATTTTCTTGGGAAATACAGACATATTGAAGGGAAAAAAATCTACTAAAATGTGAATAGTAAGAAGAAAGCTTCAATTTTAGCTGGAAAATTATATGCTAGACAACATTAAATCACAGATATTCCAAGTGTCAATTTGAGATTATTTCTATATTATATATACAGCACAGAAAAAAGGAGTGAGCAGAAGGTTTAGAAGCAACAAGCCATGGAGAGGATCCTAGGCTGAGATCCAAAAGGTCCCTTCTCTTGGCAGAGCAGGAAACCCAAAGGGAAAAGTTTTCTCTGTGCCCCCTTCCCCAGAGGAGGGAGCAGCAGGCAGGGCTGCTCTGCAGTCAGGGCTGTGATGGCAGCACTGCCTGGGATGAGGTGAAAACTCTTTTATTTCAGAGCCCAAAATGCAGGACTTGGGCAGGAGGGGCAGCCTGACCCCGTTTGATGTTGAGAGAGAGAATTCCAGCAGTTTTTGTGGAGTAAACAGGAGATACAGGGAGGCAGGAAAGTGGCAGCCAGCAGGAACCCAGACCCTCTCCAGGAGTGGCTGCACTTAATTGAAGGGAAAGTGCAGAAATTGTTCCACTCCCATCCACTTATTTTCAGTCCAGTTTGCCAAAGAAATAGAAAAGCTGAGCTGGGATTTGAATTTCTGCTAAATCTCTGCACTCTGAAAGGGTCTCTGAAGAGCAGGAGGCTCACAGGCCACCTCGACTACAGGGAGGGACTTTCCTGAAGCCCCTGGTTTAAAAGGGTTGTTTGGGCAAAGACACAGCTGCTAAAATCCTCTGGTGCTGGCATCCAAGAGTTTCCAGAAACAAAAAAACAGGAGTGCAGGCAGGAGCTGCAGGATCATGGTGCAAAATAAAAATAAATTTAATAAAAAAGATGGTAAGGAATGAAAATTATAATTTCCTGCCTTTCACTCAGAAGCTTTTTTCAACAGCCAAACAGAAAAAAAATATGACAAATGGAAGACAAATGACTGAGGAACTCCAACTACAGAGAACAAAGGGAAATACTTCTCCCTAATCCTAAACTCTGCCTATGCAGGCAAACATTAACTGTAGTACATACAACTAAACCCATCCCTCCTCAGCTGAATCAGGAATGCTGAAGTCCAAAGCAAATATTTGGATTACAGCTGACTCTGAAACATTGTGCCAGGGTCTCCAACGCTGTGCAAACCCCTCTGAGCTCCTTTCCCTGGGTCTCCTTTTGCTGAGCACTGTGCCAGTGACACCACACAGGACTGCAGCTCCCGAGGAGCATTCCCTGCCAGAGCTCTGCACAGCTCTGCAGTGCTGGGATGAACCCCCAGCAGGGCCCTGGGACGGGCACATGGGATCACCCCTGGCAGCCCCAGCACCAGCTGCAGGTCTCTGCCATCCCTGAACAAGGATCTACTGCTCAGCTTTACCCCAGGATCAGGTGCAAGAGGGAAGCTGAGGTTGGCCCCAGAGTCACCTCGGCTGGGAGGGACTGAGCTGCAGCACGAGGCTGCTCCAGGCCAGAGGGGACATTGACACCAGCAACACCTGGCAGAACAGCTAAAACTGGGCCACTGTCCAGCTGGATGGGGACATCCACCTCCCAGGGGGGCACCCTCAACGCTGGGAAGGATCCAGACCCTTCCTCTGGACCTGACAGAGAGAACCAGCCCTGAAGATTTCTGCACATCACGACACACAATTTGTGGAATTTGTCTGTCACAAACCACACTCAGCACTGGGGCTGGAGGAGCAATCAGCAGGAGGATCAGAAAAGCAGACCCAAGGGGCAAAAGCACCTGTTCTAACTAAAAACCCAAGGAGAGAAAGACTCCACGTCCTCAAAAAGCTTTGAACCAAACAGGACAGCTCAGATTATTCACTTGGTATTCACCAAACCAATTTCCACTGGAATTTCTGAGGATCTGCCCATCCTGGTTACTCATTTGCAGACACAAGTGGATTTACCCACTGTTAGTTTCCCACACTACTCTGCAGCCACTGCTATTTTTTTTTGCTAATCCTGACACTTGTTCTACAATTAGAGCAGGACCAGTGTCTCAGCAGCTGATCTTTACACTCCAGGCTGGTTATTCTGTTTTTTACAGGCCAGGCAGGTTCTCTGTGGGATGCAGAACATTGCACCCATCTGGCAGGCAATTAGCACAGCTCTGCTCTCCGAGGTGAACCATTACCTCCCTCTCCTGCACTGCACCACTGACACACAGGGCAGAGCAGAACCCAAATCTCCTCCCCAGGATAATGTCCAGGAGAACTTTACAACTGGCTAATTATGAACCTTGCCTTGTCCCCATTCTCCTGAGGGCAGGCAGGACAAGAGAGCTGTGCTGGCAGCCCAAGGAAAGGGGGGAATCACCCCCAGGCAGCTGGGTCACTGCAGGACAGCAGGTGCCTGCAGAGCTTTGCCCAGCTCACACTTCCCAAGAACTTCTATAAATGAATATGTGGTAAGAAAAAAAAACCCAAACCTGCCTGCACGTGAGCAAGGATAATCTAATTGTGCCTGGGAGCACATAAATCAATGAAGCCATTTTTGAAATACAGGAAAGCTGTAGTAGTTACCTAAAAATCACATACTCAGGAATGGTGTGGGTTGGGAGGGACCTTAGATCTCATCTCATCCCACCCCTGCCATGGCAGGGACTCCTTCCACTGTCCTGGAATGCCCAGCCTGGCCCTGGACACTGCCAGGGATCCAGGGGCAGCCCCAGCTGCTCTGGGCACCCTGTGCCAGGCCTGCCCACCCTCCCAGGGAGGAATTTCCTCCTGATGTCTCTCCAGGAATTCTCTCCCCACAGAGATGCAGGCAGCTCCCAGTTCACACCCTGATCATTCCTTAGGTCCCTGGTTAACCTCAAATGAGATTTCAACAAAGCTTTGCCCTCACAGTGTAACAAACTCCCCCCTCAGCTGGGACCCCAGCCAGGCACCCCAGGGTCAATTAACACCTGGTTTGGAGCAGAATTAACCAGGAAGCTCAGAACAGACAAGTGCCACGGAGTGCAATGGGAATAAATTGGGCATCTCCTTCCACACTTCCACTTTGTGTCCCCAGATCTGCTCCTGCTCTGCTGCTGCTTGTTCAGTAATTTCACGCTACGCTGCCTAACAATGTAAGCACGGAGGCTCCATCTAAAACTGCACTTCCCAAATGTCACTTGTTTGTGAACACATGGCTGAACCCAAAATTGCTTTTAATATTCGAGTGGTGCCTGCTGGCTCTGTTGTAGTTAAGGGTCTGTCTGAATTTCCATGATAAACCCCATTTTCTGGGGTGTAATACCATGACCACTCACTACACATAAACCTGCTTTACAAGGTCACAGCAGACAAACACGACTTTTTACATTTTTAAACCAAGACTGCTTGGCTATTCTTGAGTTTCAGATACCTGACACTGACTTGAGGTCTCTCACAGTTTAAGGTTTTTCTTACCATCCCTTTAACTCCAGAACAAATCCAAATGTCTGACCCATCCCTGGAAGTGTCCAAGGCCAG
>VYZP01022120.1:2281-45113 GCA_013400635.1 Hypocryptadius cinnamomeus
GGGATCACTGATTATGGGTACAGCTGCCAACTTCTAATACAATTAATTTCTATTTGCAGAAGTTTCACTGAAGCAGCAGAAGAGATGGTCTTGGACTAAGGCCTGTGTTGGGATCATATAGTGATGTCAAGGGGTGAATTTTGCTGGGAAGGCCTAAAGAAAACATGCATTACATTTACAATAATCCTGTGGTAGGATATTGCAGCAATTCCTGCTGCACAGCCTTTGCTTTCAGCAGAAATTGAGGATTTGTACTTATGACATTGACAGTGAAGACCCTCCCTCTCTCACAAGATGAATTGGGTTGGTGCCCCATGTTGCATTGTTTGTTGGCTCTGACCCATGGGATATGACAGTGTTGTGTGCTGAAAACTGGAGGCTTCTGCAGATTTTTTAGCTGGTCTAATTTAGAGCTCACTGCACTTGAAAATTAAGTTGGTGTCCAGGGGGATTAGCACTGGAATACAATGAGCTTTTACCTGCATGGTATGGAAACAAGAACAGGCACAGCCTTTGCATCCCATCTTCTTCCAAATAAAACAAGCAACATATCATTAATGCTGAACCTGATAGGTTTTTGTACTTGAAGCATCTATGCAGTCAAGTCCAGAGTCTTTTTAACATGGGTAGAGGTTGTTTTCCCAGCAATTTACACTACAACCACTGTATGTCTTTTGCTTCATTCTTCATGTTTATCTGAGGCTTCACAGTGGGTTCAGTTGAAAGTCCTTAGTTGGTGTTACAGAAAAACTAACACTGTACTATGCAAACACACAAATTTTCTAGGTTTTTTTTTATTAATTTCATTATATTGAAAGTGACAAGAGTTGTCCATCAGATCTTGTCTTTATAAGGAGAAGGTGCTCTGCTACCTTTAGTGACCTTTTTCAGTGTGTGCTAAGTGTACATGATCCCAAACCACATGGATGTTTAAGGTCTCTGGCCTCTATAAGGTGACAAATAATAATAAGGACTTTAGGGAAAATATTTCTCATATGTCTGCTTGGAAGGGAAAAAAACCCACAAGGCCAACACAGTATTTGATTCAGAATGCTATAAAGGGAAATAACTTTTCTCATAGAGATAAAAAGCCTCGATTCACACATGAGCTGCACCAAGTAGAACTGATGAATATAGCACAATGGTCCTAACAGATTCACTACAAGCCCTGTCCTGAATAACAAAAAAAGAAACAAAGAGGAAGGGGGCAGGGAAATGGTTACCTTCTTGCTCTTGGGAAGAGTTAAAAAATAGAGTGCTAAGCAATATAGGGAAAAAGGGAAAAATAGTCACATATTATTCATGCTTCACTTGTGTTTGGTACATTCACACAGGCATATTACGCATGAAAAGAACTCTGAAATGTAAATAGAGACATTCATTGTGTGGTTTTACTTTATTTTTTAAGGAGGAAGGGAATAGAACAAATGGACTCCCCACTCTGCTCTTTCTCAGAAGAAATCTCTTCTGCAGCCATTCTGATGAAAGCATAATTAACCTTGTTTTCATTAATGGGTCTTTCCTTTGTGGCTCAGATGACAAAAAATGGGAGAGAGCATGGGCCACCCTTGGCGATCAAGCAAACATCATAAAAATTGAGGATGAGGTTGTTGTGCACAAACTGAACTATCAAAGGTATGATGGGCTTGAATTCAATTCCCATAATTATACTAATGATGCAGAACGTAGCCAGGCCAAAATAACTCAGGTAATTACTTAGCATATTGCTCTAGTTTCTGCAGTGGCAGTTATTGTTTACATCTCTAATTGTGCCGTGTAGACACATCAAATCACTCACGCTTGTTTTGACTTCAAGTATTTGCAGCAGCAAACACTGATGAGCTGTATCTTACGATTGCTGCCGTGTGAATGCAGCTCAGCAATACTTGTTCTTCAGGCTCAGGGTCCAATCCTGCATGTCTGTCATACTCAGAATTCCTCTTGCTGTGACTCCCTTATGTATTTCTTTCATTGAGAACTTCTCCTTGCCTTAAGCAGATGTTGAAGGGCTCCTTATTCACATAGCTGAGCGCTTTGTGTGCCCTTAATTTTAAGAGCATGAATAGCCTATTGCAGGTCAGCAGGACTGCTCAAATGTTTTACAGGAGAGTTATTGCTGGTTAAGACACAGAGTCTTCATCTAAAACAAGGACAATTTCTTCTCCTGGGGTAGTGTAGCAAGAGCAGAACTCATTTCAATTACTAACAACAGCAGCAAAAAAAATACCTGGTTTGAAGTTGTGGCCCACTGCCTACCATTTTTAAACTGAGTGATTTTTCTTCACATGAATGAGGAAAAAAAAAAGAAGAACATTAGAACAGTTTGTCCTCAAAAAAAACCAAAAAAGGAATTGTTAGTATGTGCAAATGGCTTTTGGACATATACACCTCTAGTGGTCATATGCAATGTGATTGGTTTCCTTCCCCTGCAAAACAGTATGTTCTCTAAGGGCTGTATACAAACTCACATGCCAAATGCTACAAATATTTCAGACTTTAGGATGACCTCTTTCTGCAGTCCTAAGCAAGCTGCTTTTTCTTCTCTGTGTCTCAGTCTCCCCTTCTGCAGACACAGAATAATAATGCTCATCTATTTTAACACGTTAGTGCTTCCTATTTCAAAATGCAACACAAATTTGCGGTGTTAAGCCACTCGAAGGATCATTACAAACCGTACTGAAGGCCAGCACTGTGGACCTTTTTATTGTCCAGATGGCTGATTGCACTAGGCTAAGAGTCTGAAACCACAGATAAATTTTGTCTTGCATGTTTTTATGCCAATGGTTTTCTTAGCAACCTGCAGGTATATTTACTTTCTTTTGCTCTGCTAGAAGCATAGTGAAGACATATTTTCTATGTTGTCTCCAGAAAAAATGCTCATAAAGGGTAAATTGTCCCACTAGAAATATTCTCCTATTAGATGAAGTTAGTTTACCCTTTGGCAGGAATATACCTAGCTTTCAACTGCAGTTACAGCTCCTTGAGCATTTATAATACACTTTTTAATGGAAGGAATTTCAGGCTGTTCTATTAAATCCAATTCAATGTCAACTCTAAGGGAGAAGGAGCCTTTCAAGCATTTTTTTACCCAGAAAGCATGTTACAGATTCTAAAAATAGGCTGTGCATACATTAATGCCTATATTATGAGGTAGCCAAAACGGGAAAGATGCTGAGGACTTTTTAAACTCCCCTTGGCTCCAGGAGGGCTCAGTACTTCACAGAATCTGCCTGAGGGAGAGGGAAGGAGAACAAAGTGAGAATACACAGTCCCAGCAGTGCCCTGGCTATGCATGCAAACATTTTGCAGTCCAAACTCCCCACAGGAGCATGAAAGGATGTTTCAGTCTGTAGCTCATTTAATCAAGGGCTCCCCCTCAACAGAGGTGTTCAGAAGGAATGGATCTTGTCATGTGAACTAGAGGCTAAAACAGGAGAGGCTGCTTTGACTTTGGCTTGTACATCAAAAAAACCCTTTTAGCAGAATACTGCGTATTGGGGGAAAACAGAAAAAAACCCCCATGCCCACCCCATGTTGTTTGCAGGTATTACAGAGGAGAGGGCTGCTTTTTGAAGTCCATCATTTCCTTCCACTGCTTGAGTAAGTGCACAAAATTTCAATCCCTCTTGCTTTACGAATTATTTTGTTGAGCAATTGATGAAGATTTTTGTTACTCCAGCACTGCACTGGCAACAGAGGCAAATGAGCTAACTGAGCTTCTTTGCAAAGACTCCAGTCTCCTGTTTTACCAAATCTGATAGCTGAGGATGGAAATGTTACCCTGTTCTTCACTGCAGTGTCCCAGCCATCCATGTCCTTGTGACAGAAAGATTTTTAAAAGGCACCAGACAAATGCTGACAGATGACTCCAGATCTGGGAGTTGTGGTGGCCTTTTGACTTATGTGACTTCAGGTGTTGAATAGTAAGGAGCAATTATTAATGGAGCCAGGCAGCTTGGATATAATTTTTGCTTCCTTGTGCAAAGGAAACCTTGCACAACCAGAGAGCCTCTTAGCCCATGGCAGGCATTGTCACCCTCCTGCCCCTCTGGGACTCTTTCCAGGGTGATGCACCAAAGCTATTCAGACTGATTTTTTTTAGATCAGCATTTTCTAATCCTTGAGTTTTGGTGGCAGTACCAGCTAAGGGAAATAATCACTTGTCTGCCTCTGTCTGGTTATTCCTGCTCTGTACCTCAGTAATGTGGTTTTAAACCTGATCACCTGGCAGAGGTAATCACTGTGGTGCAGGAAACACAAATGACAGTGCTGCCAAAGCCAGGCTGCCTGCAGTTCACAGCCTGCCTGCAGTTCATCCTCGTTATGTCTGCGTGAGTTCCAGCTTGGCTTTTCCAAGAGAAGCCTCACCTTTAGGTGTCCCTGTCCCAGAGACACTCACCTTGGTTACAGGTGGAAATGCATGTTGGCTGGTTAGTGGCTGCCACTGTTACAATAATCTGTTTCCTTTAAAGAAGTTAATGATCCAAACTGAAGTCATGAAACCTGCCAGTTTCACCGGTCAGGTCATGCTCACAAAAGATATGGCTCAGTTATTCCTTATGGTGAAAATTTTCTTTATCCCTTGTTTGCAGTTCTCAACACTCCTTATTACATAGTATAAAGCCTGCCAAAATGCCAAAAATGAGGACTTTAATTATGAAAATAGTAGAAAAGTCTCTCCCTCCCCTGAGAAGTATATAGTACATGGATGTGGACAGAAAGAGGGTGAATCATCATGGCTCTGTACTGAGGGTGTTGAAGCCACAATGGTAAAAAGGAGTTCTAAAATGACTTTGAAACAATGACAGGGAGAGATCTTCTTAGATATTTAGATGAAGTTCCTCCTAAATGCAGATGCAGTCTGGGAGACAGTAATTGTTGGGGACTATAGTGAGGGCAGAAGAAAGTGTTGCAGTGAACTGTAGTCTATAGGACATATGAAGAAAAATGTAGATAGTATGGAAATAGCCTTTAGAAGTCTTCATAGCCTACTTTTGTATGACAGAAGGTGAGTATCCCTATAATTTCCACTACACTGATGAAGAAACCTGAAAAAGCAGGGCTGACATGTCACGGCACAAGGTTAGAGCTACAAACTCATTTGACTTCATTTGTGTTTCTAGCCACAGTTCATAACACAAATATAAGAGCCAAGACTTACCTGCCCTTGAGCTTCTTAAGCACCATGATTTGGCCCTGGCCTGTTTTCAAATCCAGGCAATTTTGCTGCATCACTTCAATTGTGTTTGATTGGTTTGGTCAGAGCAACCTTTACAGGGCCTGAGTCCTTTCAGCAAGGTTATTAACAGTATGTGGAAGGTACCCTGCATGTATTTTAAAAGAATCAAATCCTTTACAAGTTTGTGAAAGTAAAAGGCAAGACCATAAAATTGATAGGTTAAAATCAATCTAATAAATGGCCAAGCAAATGCATGCATTCCCATAACATTTTATGACTCCAGTGAGACAGTAAGATCACAAAAATGCAAGTGGATAAAACATAGGCTGTTGGCATCTTTATTCTCTAAAGTGCAATTGCCAGTAATGGCTTTTGTCTCAAAACTTAAATATGGAAAATAGTAAAACTGCATGTCACACAAGAAGGAATAAAATGTATTTCAGTAAAGCACATCTTTCTACTTTAAATAAAGTCAAATATATTTTCCCATTTTCTGCTGAGGAGCAACCGTGGCATAGTGCCTCTGCCCATACATGTAAAGAAAATGAAAAGGCCCAGCCTCTCAGTATTTTTAAAAGCTCACAAGAGATACAATTGTACTCTAACAATAAAAAGAGCTAATAATAAAAGATACTTTCATCTGGAAGATGTCTATGTCCTTTGGGACTATCTGGCCTTCCTGAACATCCATTTTACATTCCATGACGCAGCTAACCTTGTGAATTCCACCATCCTCCTCAGCACACTGCTAGTCTAAAGCAAACTTTTCTTTTCCGTGTGTAAGCATTTTCCAGGAAAACTCTTCTGGAGCCACACAGTAATAGATGTTTATTACTATCTAACTTTCATGATTATCCCTTGTGCCTGTATTTAATGTCTGGTCAACATTACACTGCTGTAATAGGGGGTCTCCTGACCCAGGGGGAGACAGGACATATATATGTGCATGTCCTGCCACCTGAGCTGAGAACGAGATTAGATTGTAGTGGGCTACCAACTTGGCCCCAGGAAATGAGTGCTAGAAGTGCTCAGTGGCAGGATTGAAGCTGTGCACAGTTCTACTTTTCATTCTGAAAGGGGATGTTGTACTTGTGAACTTACTGGATTAAGGTTTTTCTGAAACAGGATCGTACTCTTGGGGGAATAACAAACTGACCCTGCATGTTCAGCATTAGGCATAGGAGTGCCTAACTTCTACTTTTCATACTCACAGAATTCAGTAGGATCTGGCATCAGGATGACAGTTTCAAGCCCTTTAGGTATAGAATTTTCAGCTTAGGCTCATTTCCCATGAGCATGCAGTGACAGGTACACAGGGGTTTGCGTGACTTGAATATTCTCGGTAAGTTGGAAGCATGGCACCAGTCAGACTAAAAGAGAAAAACAGAACCAATTAATTAATGCCTACAGGATTACTTAAACCTACAGGATGGCACATGCCAACTTTAGCCCAAAATGAGAACCCCCAGCCAAGACTTTGTGGAGTCCAGCTGAAGCCAGAGCTCCTGCTCGGTGCTGAGAGCTTCAGAGGTTTATTGAGTGACACACAGGTCATGGGAAGGCCAACAACAGCAAAAATCATTCTATTGCAAATGCAGAAAATACCAGTAAGAATGAGCAGAAGTCAAGTGCTTTCACTGCTTAAAGAGAAGCAGTGCAAGGCTGACATCTTTAAAAAAAGGGGGGTTACTCTCATGGTTCTCTTCCTAGAAGTTTCACTTCCTTTGGGTGTGTGGTTATTTCAGGTTAGCACAGCAAGTGCCACAAGAGAAGGCATTTTATTTGCTTGGGTTTTTTTTATATTGAATAACAGGCAAGACCACCATGTACTGGAACAAGAGGAGGGATTACAAAAGCCTATCCTGAACAAAAGGAGCTGTGTGGAGATCTTTCTACAATACAAAGGTCACAGTAATTCCTTTCCTGTAAAGCCACACTGAACTCTCTGAACAGCTAATATATGGTACTTGGGACATGTCTAGCCTGACAGTGATGTGGAAACTCTTTTTGTGGTGATCCAAGGTGATTCTCTGCCACATATTATGCTCTGTGAAAGACTACACACCTCTTTAGGGGAAGCGAGTGCCTTCAGGTTGCTTGCTTTTTCTGGTTTTGTACCACAGCTCTGGGCCTGGCACTGTGAAGTCAGTTTAGCAGTTTAGCAGGATCTGCTCTGTCATCTTAAGTATCGCCCACCTGTTCTCAAAACCACAGATTTCTCTAAAGAAATGTCTGCAGGTGCAATAGAGCAAGGCTGCAGCAAACAGTCACATGCCTTTCTGTTTGGAGAGATGAGGCTCAGTCGCTTGTTTGCATTCTTTATACATGACTGTGCTTCAGAGAGAGCTAAGCCCAGTTTTATTACGTAGAAGCAAAACAGAAAATATACAATTGGGACATCATTGCAGTTGTTGGAGTTGCTTTAACGTAGAGGCATGTGGAACCTGAATGATGTAGGCAGCTACTTGCAATGCTATCTATTGAAAAGAGTATGGTTTAGTTATTTAATTATGCATTTTGCAAAAAACTACTATCTTTCACCTTTGTGCCATCCCATCGTGTTTATTTATGCTACCCCAAGCTGACCCAGCCGTGATGCTTTCCAAGCACTGCTTTTGTGGCTGATCCTTGTAACAGTGGTCTTTCCTGTGGGCTCTGCTGGCTTTTCTGAGAGGTTAAACAGCACCTGAATTTTTACCATGTGAATTCTTGGCCTCCTGAGCCACAGATGTCACTCTGGCAGAAACTGGCTTAAATTTTATAGCAGCGTGAGTGTATCGACCTCTGACCTCTCCAAATTATACAAACAGGAAGGGTCTCTCCTGCCCTGGGCCATGGCATGACCCAGGGAACTTACTCCCGCCTCTCTTGGCCCCACCGAGCCCCTCTGCCTCAGAAAGCCTGATGCCGGAGGCCACTGCCTTCCAGCAGAATCCTGTTTTGGATGATGCATCCTACATCACTGCGCTGTCATTTGCTTCACCTTCAGTATGTATTTCTTAACCCCGCAGCTCCAAGGCATTTGCAAGCACCCAGGCATCACCCACACACTTCCTTGCTCTGCAGTGCTGCTCCGGTTTTGCCAGGTGCCTGCTGCCGACTGCTGTGGCCCCCGCCAGCTCTCCCTGTGCCCCGCTCTCTGGGCGTTCGGGCACCGCATGGCACGCGGTCCCGGTGGGAAGGAGGGACTGTATTTGCAGCTCAGACCTCCCCATCTCCCTGCCGTACGCGATGCTGCTGGAGGCTCCTACAGGGATGCCGTCTCGCCAGACTATTATTAAAAGGCCGAAGGAGTCCCAGGCACCAGCTGCGTACTCCCTTCCTCCTGTTTTTCCTCTCTGTGCCTGCCCTCCTTCCCGCCGGAGGTGCAGGCTCGGTTGCCGGGGGCTCCGCCGAGGTTTCCCAGGGCTCAGCGCTGGTCCACCCCGTGCGCTGCTAGCGGCTGACAGCCCGGCAGTCTCCCTCTTCCTCCCTCAGCTGGCCGGGACGGCGGCTTAAGGAAAAAAAATAAAAACCGAAAAAAACCATCTGGGGTCACAGCGAGGAGAGAAAAAAAAAATCCTCGTTATGTCTGCGGTGTCTACGAAAACGTCCCGAGAAGGAAGAGGAGGATCCCGCCCCGCGGGGACCGCAGGGTTCGGCGAAGGGGGTGGGCGCTGGCTGCGGGGTCGGGGCCGCGGCGTCCCCCCGCCTTTGGACGGGAAGGGCTCTGCCTTCCTGCGGAGCCGAGAAGAAGGGGCCGAGCCACCCTGCTCCCCGCCCCGGAGGGGGTGAGAGCCGTCCTGCTCGGCGGGGCAGGGTGCCCGAGCCGTCCCCTCTCTGCGGCCGCCGTCTATGAGGCACTAGCGAGCCTCCCTCCAGCGCCGGGAAGCGACACAGCCCCGGCGGGCAGGGCGAGGCCGGGGGGGGCGTGCGGCGGGTGGCACCCCCCCCTTCTCTCTTCCTCCTCCTCCTCTTCTTCCTCCTCCTCCTCTTAACTTGGCCACGGCGGCGCGGGGCGGTGCGCTTCGCCCTGCGCCGGCGGCGGGGGATGTGCGGGCGGCGGCGGGATGGCTTCGGCCGTGTTTGAGGGCACCTCGCTGGTGAACATGTACGTGCGGGGCTGCTGGGTGAACGGCATCCGGCGGCTCATCATCAGCCGGCGGGGCGACGAGGAGGAGTTCTACGAGATCCGCACCGAGTGGTCGGACCGCAACATCCTCTACCTGCACCGCAGCTACTCCGACCTCGGCCGCCTCTTCAAGCGGCTCCTCGACTCCTTCCCCGAGGATCGGCCCGAGCTGTCCCGCTGCCCCTTGCTCCAAGGTTTGAGCAGCCTCCGCGGCCGGGGCGCTCTCTGCTCGGCGGGCGGGCGGGTTTCGGCCGCCGCTTCCCCGGGGGTGGCGGTGGCCGGGGAGGACGGGCGGGCGAGCGGTCCCTCTCGGCGGAAGGAAGGGGGTGAGGAGCTGGAGCCGCTGAGAACCGGACGGGGGTGGGGGGAAGAAAAACTGCGGGGGCGGTTTGCGGTCGGAAACTCCTCCCGGGATGTTGATTTGTGTTTCTCCTTTTTCTTTTTTTTTTTTTTTGATTATACATTTGGAGTCGAGGGCTCCACGCAGGACGGTGACCCCAGTATCGCTGCTGCTGTCTCCAGCTGCGCGGCTCCGAGCCAGGCTGGGCTGGGGGAGCAGAGGGATCCCCGTTGGCGCTGCCCCTCTCCGGTGCCTCCGGGCTCCCCGAGGAAGGGCTGGGGGGTGGCTGGCAAGAAAAAGGGTGTAGCTGAAAAATCTCCGCGTGTTGGTATGTTGTTTGCCACAAGGAGAGGGCAAAAAAAAAAAAAAAAGGGCTGCGGCGCTTGCCAGGGGACGGAGCAACTCTGGGAGCTGGCATAATTCCTCGCATAACTTCTGCGAAACGGGAATTGCAGCAGCGGTTAGTAGAGACGTCTGTTCTCTTCCAGTTTCTGAAGTGGACTAACCAAACTCGAGGGATGTTGTCCATGCTCAGGCCTTGCTGTGCAGAAGCAGGATGCACCCTAGATGTCTTGCGGGTTGGGTTTAGTTTGTTTAATTGTTGGGGTATTTTTTAGATAGAGTTACGTGTTCTACTCTGACGTATTTCAGTTGTGCAGTGTGGTGAGGAGCATCCAGTCATCTGAAAATGGGTGTATGCCTAGCACTTCCAGTCTCCCCACTTGTTTGAGTTACGACATAAATTATTTTATTGAACAGGAACGGGGGAAAGCCGATATTCTGTGCATGATTTTCTCCGTGAGAGGATGGGAGAGTTCTCCCCAGCTCCCACTTAGCCTCCCACCTTGCTAGTGGGACCCCTTGCAGAGGGTCTATGCTCTGCTGTACTCTGAACCGGGTCTCCACCGCTCGTAGATGTGAAAACCCACCGGACTTCATTCCTGGGCCGTCCCTGTGTGACAGCGAGCTCTGTTCCCTGCCAGTGGTGATCTCTCCCGAGGTGCCTGCCCAAGGATGTTTTCGAACAGGTGTTTATAGTGACACAAGTCTTTTTCCACGGTCCTGCCAGATCCCTAACCTCCGGTGGTGGGCTTGGTTTGGGTTTTTTATGCGCCTCACATTAAAACGCTCGTACCATTCCCTGTCCAAGCTTCCTTGCGTGGCGGGAGCCGCAGCCCTCTCCCGGCCTGCGTCCCCTGGCACTGAGCTTTCCCGTCCCCGCTGCCGGGAGGTGGCAGCTCGGCCCCGCCGGCCCCGGGCGCTCCGCAGCCACTGGCGGGCCCCGAGTGCCCTCTGCAGACGGCGGGGATGGGCGCAAGGCGGCCGGGGCCCCGCAGCCCCGCAGCCCCTGCTCGCTCCGGGCTCTGAGTGGGAGATGTTCGCAGGGCTGGGTGCCGGATGGGGGCTGTCTCCTCCCGCTTGGGTGCAGGCTGGGAATGGGGCTGTTCCTGCGGAAGCCAGACCCCACCTCTTAGCCCGGGTGTGATTTTTACTAGCGCTGAGTGGCAGTAAATTCTCAGTAACATAGCCCTCAAGTGTATGTGGCACCTGGGCCACGGCTTTTGAGGATGCTGGGTAGGTTTGGAGCGAGCCTGTCTGTGGCCTGCAGGGCACAGCACCTACCGGAGCCACTATGACTAAAAATTGACGTCCCAGGGTGGCGGTAGTCCTTCTTGTTGGTTTTATGGGGCTCTGAAGAGTAGCTTGGCAGCTGGACTGGGGTGTGTGCTGTGTCTGGCTGCAAATGGACTCGGTCCTTGGCCTGCTGCCCCTCCCAGTGCTCCTTCCCCATTAGTTACACACAGGAGCTGCTGCTTATCCTAAACCCTTCTCATTCCTCAGTGCCTCTCTCAAGCCAGTGTGGCTCCTCTCCTGTCTCAAGGCCTGCCAGAGCTTTTACAAAGTATTCAACTCTTTTCACTTCTCTCCAAAGCATTATTTGTGCAGTTTGAGCCAGATGGGATTATAGTCCCTTGCACTGGCTTTACTTAACAGTCCCAGGTAGATACACCATTCATGCATGAACAGCTGGGAAAGATTAACCATCCTCAGCCCGTGTTGCTCAATCTCTGCCTAAAACCTGGAGCCTTGACTTGCCTTTATCTCAGGAACAGGCGCACTGCCTTTAGTAGAATGGGGAATGAGCAAAGCATCAGTTCAGGATTTGAAAAATCGAAACCTAATATAAGCAGATTATGATCTGTTTAGCTTGTTGAAAGGGTGGGGGTTAACTTTGCAACAGAGGCAGAATAAAAATCAGGAGTAGTTTCTAAGCAATTACTGCATGCGTCACAATTTCAGCAATTCTCTGTTTAAAATTATGCTGCTCCTGCTCTAAAGAAAATTACTTTGCAGAGTATGCTTCTTTGCCTAAAGAACACTTCATCATACCAACATTCTAAATTGGCTGGCCACAGCCTCTGATAACTTGACAAAGTTGAAACATAAAAATCTCATTTAACTAAGTGACAGTGATGCAAAGCTTTGCATGTAAAAAGAGATTGCATGGGGCATGTCCAGTCTTTAAGAAATTCATGGGGTAAGCATGGTTTCTTAATTGCCATGTTTAGAAGCAGATGTCCTGCTGTCTATGTGAAGCTCGATGTACTTAACCCAACAAAAACACTTGTGTGTGTTAGCATTTAGTCATATACATTTGTGTGTATTTTTATATATATATATATACATATATATATATACACACAATGTATTTGCATATGTAAATGTGTGTGTGTGTGTATTTATCTTGGGCTTCCTGGAAGAAGGTGAATATCAGCTGTGCCTGTTATCTGGAGGAGGTGATAAAGTGTTGCAAGATAAATTTGCATTGCATTGAAGGACTCCAAAGTCCCTACAGATTTGCCTAAGGAGCATTAAAAGGACTAACATTATCCTACAGCTCAGTCAAGCTGCAGTGTATTACATTTAAGGGATATGACTGAGAGTGGAAGCCTGAGCTATTTGATGTTATTAACTTTTTAAACGGAGGTTGTGGTTATTTTAAAAACGTCAGCAATTTTAGAAAGAGTTGGTTGCTACCCTTATTGCTGGCTTCAGCAGACAGTTCATGCTGTGCAGGAGCGTGCTCCTTTTCTTGCTCAGCAGAAGGAAACCATTCTCTCCATTCCTTTCTTGACCCCTCATCCTCCTGGACAGACTTCCACAATGCTCTCCCCTTCCTTATTTGTTGGAGCTGCTGAGTGCTTTGAGATTGCAGAGGAGAGGATGAGAGGTGTAGCTGTCTGCAGTGGCTGTTCACCTTACCCTTGCTTAGATATGAGAGGAGGGGAAGTCCCAGGGGAGAGCAGGGCATTCCCACAGTTTTGTCTTGTCTTTGTTTACTAGTAAGAACACGTGGCAGAGTGCACTCTCTGCATCTGGAGTGTGCAATGATGCTAAAGGCCAAGGACGCTCAGCAACACCAGGCATCTCACTAGGAAGCTGGTAAACAAGGTTAGATATGTGCATACCTGCAGGGTGACTAAGTATGATTCACTGTGATGTTGCCAGTAACTTGCTAGTATTTTATTTGTCTTTGAAATCTGCCTGTCCCTTGCTCTAGGCAAATGTACAAAAGAGGATCACAGGAGTACACGGGTTCGTTTGCTCCTGCAATGAACACAGCCTAATGTTACTAAACTGTCTGTTTCTCTATGCAAAGTCTACTTTTGAATTTAATCAGTTTTCTTGAGAAAGGCAGAGCTACGGACTTAGAAGCTGACTTAAAATTGATGGAAATAGAAATAGATGCAGCAGACCAGACACCAAAACTGAGGTATACATCTGAAAAAGGACTCTTCCTTTCCCTACCCCCCCTCCTTTCCTATTTTCTCTAAACACCATTTGTGAGGAGGTCTCATCTAAGGTGAATCCTTGAACTTGAGCCAGCTTCAATACAGTCAGCAGTCACACACCTCCCTTGCCTCTGACTTCAATGCAGGCTGAATCAACCCCTTAAGGAAGCCAAAAGAGCACATTAGAAGCCTTTCAAAACTGGGATTTGTTTTGCCTTTGGAGTGGCAGGGTGGTTTCTGGCAATCCTCCTCTGCACTTGTTTGTTGCCTTTGTCACCAGGACAGAGGCTCAGATGCTCTTCCAATGTAACTGTTCATATTGTACCTACCTGTAGTGCCTGGTCCTGCTTTGATACTCTGAGCTGCCAAATCAGAAACCCTCTGACAGATTTATTTTATTACTAGATAGGCCTCTCTTCCCAAAGTTCTCATTTTCCTCCTTTCCATGTCTCCTCTGACTCATTCTGCTTTGTGGTGTTTCTTTTTCCCCTCGCTCTTCTTTCTGTTTTTTCGTCTCTGTTCCTTTTCTTTGCTTCCAGGTTTCCCTCACCGGTGTGCTGCCATCCATGGTTATTTATGGCTCTGCAGAACTCCTCTGTTCCCTTCCACCTTGCAGGTGCTCAACCTCTGTCCATCCATAGAAGTTTTCTAGTAGTGGTGGAGATTTCCTAGAGAAACTTTGCACCTTTATTTTGCCTTGTAGCATAGAAGCAATCACTTCACCTGCAGCAGACCTGAGCGGTCCCTCACAGAGACTAGGCTGAGCTCTTGCTCCAAGCCTTGTGCCTGCCTCTGGGGTGACATCCTCCTGCAGGAAGCAGGTGATCAGCTGTTTTCCATGTCCCAGTGGCTGTGCAGCGGGAAGCTCCTCCAGGGCTGCCATTGGAGGGATGTGCACAGCGCAGAGGGCAGTTCCCAAGGAGCCAGCCCAGGAACATTGTTTGCTTGCAAAGGCCGTGTTCATAACTTAGTTTTCTATATGCTGCATTATAGTGGTGTTGTTGTTGCTGTTTACAAGACCATCTGGGAGTGTGATTTATGAGAAGAGGGAGCTCTACAGAAGCAGCATAGTGGTTTCCACAGACAGCAGCTGTTTCTCGGTGCTGTGACAATACAGATAAATACACTGCATCTATTGTGCTCTTTTCATTGTTGACATTGTCAACAGTTCATTAGTGGAGCTTGCTCAGAGCTTCTGTCTGGCAGACAAAAGATGAAGCTCTTGGTTATCAGGCTCTAGCAGAACTGTATAACCAAAATTAAGTTTGTGGCTTCTGGGTTTGTTTTTTTATCAGCTGAATTTCATGGTTCATTTGTAATAATGGAGATAAAAGGAGCTGACTGTGTTGTTATAAAGCTAGACACAGGTTGCCTTTTTGTGGTGAAACAAGGCAATGTGTCAGGGAAGTTTTTGGTGGAAAGGAATGGAAATAAGGTGTGTTTTTCATGACAGCTCTCACCTGATAAGAAATCAGCACTAAAAATGGTTGTAGGAGCTTGCATTTTTCATCAGGTTTTGACTGCTTTGTTCATCTCGTGCTTCTTTGACATCTTTTTCTTGGGCTCATCAGGCATCAAGACAGGGAACTCTGTGAGGAAAGCCTGTCTGCTGTGTTCTGCCACCAAAATGTTCCTTCTCCATTCCAGAGATCCTGGGAGATCCCATAACTAATAATACAATGTGTGGAGAACCCATCATCTTGAGGGTCTGGTTTTCTCTGCTTTTAACTTGCCTCTTTTCTTTGCATGAGTATTCGAGTGTGCCAGTGTCCTCAGGTCATGGTCACTTTTGCTTTGGGGGATTTCAGACAGTTGTTTGGACAGGACTTCTCCCCATCCTGCGTCTGCTTCATATGAACTGCAAAAGAAGAAAGGTGTGTGAAAGGGTTTCAAAAGCTCTCTCTCTTTCTGCATCAAACAGATTTATCTCAGTATCTTCAATATGTTTGCTACTACCTAGTGGAACTTCTGAAAATATGGAGTTATTCACATGCATTTTGTGTACCGATACCTCTTTAAAAATTCTGGTCCTCATCATCAAGCTTAAGAAGGGCAGCACAATGTGATAAATGTCAAAAGTCCACCTCCCTACACCTACCCCTCTTTTCAGCTGTGCTGTGTCCTTTTAGTTGCTCCCTCAGTAATGCCACCAAGAGGGATCTTGTCAGCGATATTGCATTGATAGCAAATCCTTTGTAAAGGCTGTAGTGACTCCTGTCACATGACATGGATAAACTCCTCCACAAGGGGAAGGGGCAAGTATGTCTGCCCCAAAAGAGAGGGGTTGAAGAATTAGGCAAGAGGTATCAAAGAGGAGTTGCTAGAGCCGCCAGACTTAAGTCAGACCAATGCTGCAGCTGGCTCTAGGACCCTGTCCCTGGTGATGAGAACCAGATGCTGCAGAAGACAGCATAAATAAGTGGCAGAGAACAAAAAAATGACAGTCCTGGTCTCTAGTAATTGAAGATCTGACATCCCTGATTGCCTGTAATTATCTGCCCTTCTCTGGATCTTATCAAGTCTTTGGACTTAAGGGATCCCTGTGGTGTTATTTCTGCAGTTATTGAAGAAAAAGTTTGTGTGAAACAAGCTTTCCCATCTGCTGGATTTTTTTTCATTTCCTGTCTTTACATAGCCCTGAGTATTCCTTTGCCCTTCTAGCAATCTTTTTTCCTTCTGTCCTTCATCAGAGAGGAGGCAGCTGTTAATAGGAGCTGGTTTGGCCTTTTCAGAATCCAGCCTGAGGTGGCTAATGCCATAGTTCCCAGGTGGCAAGGTGAGGGAACACATGTTTGTGGTGAGGAGAGATCCTACCTGGGCAGCTGCTAGGAGGAGTGAGGTATGGTAGCCATGAAGCAGGGGAAAAAATGACAGCTGAAATGGTACTGAGAAGACCCAGTTAAGCAGATGGAGGAGTTAGGAAGCCGTGCAAAGGAGCAAAACAGCAGAAAAAATGAGTCTGTCATCTTTCAGCCCTGATCTATGTGCCAGCTGAGTAGCTTCAGTTTCTGCATGTTTCTGTGGAATATCTGTCTGTAGGTCTGTTCAGAAGTCTACTAGATATGGTCTAACAACCTGATCTGACTTTGGAGCTGGCCCTTCTTTGGATGAATCAAATTAGACTCTTTAATTTAACATTATTCTTTAATGACTAGGACCTTCCTTCTATTGCTGCATCTACATCCTGGATTGTGCATGTGCACAAGGCTTAGAACATATCTGAGGGCAAGGAGCTATGAGGGAAAAGCTCCTCATAACTAAAAAAGTTTTAGCATTGCAGTGGTAATGAATGCTGTAACTGGGGAAAAGGGACACATCTCCCTTTGAAGTCTGGTCAGGAGAGACAGCAAAGTAGCAGCCTCCCATGCAAGGCAGCTTATATGTTTTCCTTAAAGATTTGAAATCCCTAGCTGCTGCTTGGGGTCTTGTGCAAAGAGAGAAGGATGGACTCATGATTTAAATCTATAAGCCTCAAATCTTTCTTGCAGTGTAGATTAGGAGAGCACGGTAGGATTTCTCTCTGGATTTATTTGTTACTCTTTTTTCTCCCTTTGATATGTACTCTGCAGTCTCCCTATAGGGAATGGCAAGACAACTAGTTGAGAGGGGTTCAATCCAACTTTAATCTTCATGTGCATACTGAAACACACAGCATTTAGGAGTATTGGCATTCTGTCTTGCACATATCTTCAGAAAGTACGCCTTGGCTTGTTGCTCAGCTTCCTGTATGTATAGAACTGATTTTGAGAAAATAGGGTATCTGTTGGACATTCTTTGCTCCTGTCCTGACCACAAACATGAGGTGTAGTCCTTCAGACTGGAAAGATGGGGTTTGCCTACAGTTTGGTATCACATGTACATAATGACTTGTACAGTTTGGTATCATATATACATAGTGACTTGTACATCTCCAGAAAAACAGGCTTCTGTGTGACATCCTTGGCATGACATTACAGAAACATACTTGACTTGGCCATGAACTTACTCTTCCTTGGAAGGCACTAGAGGATTTTTGAGACAATGCTCATTGTGTACGCTGACTGTCAGGACTGCTCTGTCATTTCATTATGAGCCATGAAGCACATGCTGCAATTCCTGTCCTGCTTCCTGTGGTAGAAACATGGGGTACATTATCTGTGGTTTTCAGAATGTCATTAGTTGCAGTTTGTCAATTGTGGTGGCTCACAGAAGTAATAGGACAGCCCTACCAAGGCTTCTGTGTTTACATCAGGAGTTGGCTCTGTTCGTTCTCCTCTGCTGCTGAGCTCGTTTCCTGCCTGTGTGCAGCTCTGGGCCCCTCTCCCACGCTGTGAGCCAGCATGCCAGGTACACAGCTGCTGGCCTGCTCTCCCAGCCTCCTGCAGCTGCCTCAGCACCAGGGACCCCGGGCAGGAAGAAAGCTGCAGGCTTCTGGTGCTATTTGTGCCATACTTTTCCAGACACCTGTTGCTCTGCGCAGAGTTGTTACCTACGCCTGGTCTCAAACTGAAAGCAAATAATTTTCAGTCTTAAGGACTCTGCCTGGGGCTCTTGGTCTGGAAAGGGGCAGAGAAAATGTCAAAAGGATTGAATGAGGTCACTGATTATGTAATAAAATTAAAGCAGTCTTCCAGGCACAGGTGAGTGCCACACTGGGTTAGGCAGTGTCATCCCTCCTGTCACCCAGCCTGTTGGCTCCCCTGTGTGCAGGGGGAAGGAATCTTAGAAGTTTGTGGTATTTGGCAGCAGGGTTTGTGGCAAAAAAAAGGAATCAGCAGGACCCCCATTTACATCAAACCCTATAAACACAGGTGTTTATAGCATTTAAATCACTTAAGATAACAGCTAATTGTCCAAGTACAGTATAGGTAACCAGACAGAGAGCAAAGTTTTCCTGGGAGGACTTTGTGCATGTTTTCCATTAGCAGTCCAGACAAGGGCCAGAGCTGAGAAAAAGGCATGAGAACAGCCTTTCACCATGACCTCACTAACAAATTTCCCAGCTCTGAGTTCAGCTCTGCTGCATGACTGAACAAGTGAAGAAAGCACGACTGGTTCCAAGATACTGGCTGCTTTACTGGTATCTTATTTTTATTTTATATCAAAAGGAGTTTGATTTTTATTTTATATCAAAAGGGTTCTTAGATAGTAAAAGCCTCAGATGGAAATACAGGCTAGACATGTATTTATGGCCCATGGGCAGAGGCAACAGCATCGGGGCATGTTGTAGCTGCTGTATGGATGCTTCATATGTGGCCAGGAGGTCCCACACGCTTCAGATACATCCACGTTTTGGTGCATTTGTGTCAGGGTTAATGAATGGTGGGGGTGCTGGGCTCTGTCTGCAGTGTCAGCTGGCATGTCTGTGTGTCTGTTTGTTCAGGCGTTTCCAGCGTCTGGAGATCCTACATCAGTCTCTGGAATTTTTTTCCGTCTTTCTTTCTGTCTTGACAAATCTTCCAAACAGGAGAAAAAAGACAGGCAAAGGAGAAACTCCCACAAAGTGAAGGATAGGCCTGGAAACTTGTGTGCGGTTCTGTGACCCTTCTTTACACAAATTCTGACTCCTGCTCAAACTTAATATAGTGCCTGGGTGAAAAAGGAGCTTAGATGGGGCATTCTCGCCTGCAGTCTCTTGCTTCTTCTGTGGAGTCTGGGGTTTCCTGAGGTGAAGCCTTTGACAGGAGTGGTTTGAGGTATTCCCTACTGCTCACCTAATTGTGCTGGCAAAGCAGAAGCAGCTCTGTGTTGTGGTGTGGGAGAGGAAATGAAGTGCAGGGGAGGGTGGGAGCACCTTAAGCCAGTGTTGACACCAGAGACTTTACCTTGTGAAACCCCAGTGTTCCTCGTGCATGTAGGTGCTGTGGTTGATGACAGGAGCCAGTTAGAGGATGCTGAAAGGGATGGAAAGGAAGGACTAGGACCTCCACTCCTGGCTCCTCAGGCAGGCGGTGCCTTGCTCTGGTTAGTGTGGCTATGGGGTTGGGAGCAGTCTCTCAGGTTGTGGGATCATGGTCTATGACTAAGTGAAAACCACAAGAGCATCTGTTAGCTTTTAAAAACAGAGACTTGTAGAATTAAGATATATGAGGGCCTTACAAACTTCATGACAATTGCAGAAGAGATTACAGGCTTAAATATATGTATGTAAGGCCAGTCAAGTGGTTTCTATTTGTTTGGGTTGCAGATGTATGAAAAGAAAGGCTTTAGCCTGGCCAAATTGAACTCCCTGTATGGGGAATTCATCTAAGGTCAGCAGCCTTATGCCCCAAAGCTGCACATCTGCAATCATTGAGCACATATATAGGAAGCTGTCCAGGCAGATGTATCACCCTCCTTCCTACGCTGTCTGCTTTTTGGTTTTGATATTACTGAAAGCTTCAGTAAGAAACAGTTTTTATGGTGTCAGATGTTACAAGTCTTCTGTGCCAGTTTCCAGGTTGGAGTGTCGATTTGCATGGCTGGTGTCTTTCCAAGAGGTGGAAGGAGATAATATACCAGGGCTGGAAATTCCTTGTGAATGCAAGAAGCTGTAAAACCTCCCACGGGGCGATCTGTGACAGTGCAACAGGCTGACAGCCTTGTCTGACTTCTTGGTGAAGCATAAAAAGACCATGTGGAGCTGCAGATGCTTTCCCTGATTACTAATGAGAGAAATCCTGACCGCTTGGCTGGTTTTCCTCATGGGATGAATGCTCAGGGTTGTTTCCGAGGTGGTTTGGGGTTTTTTTTTTTTCTTTTTCTCCCCCTCCCAGTCTGAATATCTTCATTTGTTTGGAAGTATCCCTCTTCCTGGTAAAATACTAGTTCCAACAGTGCATGCTTATCTGGGAAATGGTCCGAGATCGAGGGCAGATTTGAGAGGGAGCAGCTGAATGCTGAATCCCTGGTGGATTGGTGATGAGGTGGGAGCCACAGCTGGGCAGTCTCTGCTCTGACTATATCAGTGTTTATGCAGAGTGGATCAAGACCAGCAGGAGAAGTGGAGGCACCCCATGGCAGCTGGCATCAGGGTGACTGACTCTGTTTTCTCTGTTTTTTTGATGTGGACTGCAGCATGGCCAGCAGTGTGTTTCTAATATCATGGATGGGTGTCTGAGCTGTGGGGCCATTGGCAGTTTCTTCTTTCTTTTAGGGAAGATGACAGTCCTTTCATTGAAAAATTTGAACTCAAGCCAAATGTGGGATGGGAGCGTATTTGTGGAGGGGCCAAGCAGATCCACCCAGGCCTGCACCCCGTAGTTAAGATGATGAAGGGTGCTGGACTGCAATTCAGGTCTATAATGTCAAACACAGCCCAGCTAGTGTGCAGTCTGTGGACCCCATGCAGATGAGTTTATTCACATTTACAGCCTTTCAGAGAACTTCCAAGCAAAGCTACCTGACTGTAGTGTACACCAGCCAAAGCCAGACACACAGCACCTCCCTTATATGCCTGCTGGGATGCATTGCTCTGCTGTCAGGAGAGGGGTCAAGTTGTACCAGGGTGAGGCAATAGCCATGCTGAAAAAACAGGCAAAATGAAGGAGTGTTGAGCAAAGGAAAGGCTTATACAAACAGGGGACTTTTGTGGGACAACTGTCAAGTAAACCCCGTTGCTTTGGAGACAATCTCTGTTTTATTTAGAGCTGTAACTGGAGGAGATCTGACAGCTTCCAAGTCACACTTTTGTCTGGAAAGTTTCTGTGGGATTGTATCTCGTTGGTAGCAAACAACAAGGACTGGTGCAGACTGAAACTGTTTGTGGATGCTATTCCCACACTCTGCGTGTTTGATGGCTCTGTGTTTGTCTTTTGAATAGGAAGATGCAGATACACTTACTTTAACACAATGTAGTATATTGAAGTGCTTTCTCACAGACTGCTTTGCAAATTTTTAATTTTGATGGTCCTAATTGATTGTGTCTTTTCCTGTTCCAGCTTTTTGTTCAGTTTTTTGTTTGTTTGTTTATTGTGGCTTCTTATATTTAATAATTTCTCTTAGGTATTTCATTTTCATGGGTGTATCCTGCTCCTTGAAAAAGATGCACAAATGTAGAAGTTAAGTGATGATTTGATTAGAAAAAGTAGGTTGCAAATATCAGCAATAAAAGGCTCACTAGAGGGATGTGAGATTTTGGGATTTACTTCTCATATGCCCCATACATGCATCTAACCTGTGCTGTATTTCCTTCAATCTGCTGAAGGAGGGGAAAGTTAGACCTGTCCTGCAGGTTATACATAGAAAATACAGTATCAGTGTTTGAGATCACCATCCTAGGCAATTCAATATGCATTGTAATGCATCATTCTGGATATTGGGCAGTGAAATTTCTGTCTTAATCCCTTCTGCAGCGCTGTGATAATTCAGTGACTGAATAGTTGAAAAAAAAATCCTAACAGTTGTCTTGCACTTGAAAAACATGATACTGACAAATTTTCCTTGGACCATTCACTGGGGCTTACAGTCAGAGAAACACAAAACTGCTCTCAAAGCTGTTTGTTTAGCTTGTGGGGAGTTTTTCCCCCTGTTATCTGTAGGAAGTGTCTTTTGGTTTTCTTGGGTTTTCTTTTGCTTTTTATTTACAGAAAAAAAAAGGATGAATAATAGTTCTTGGAAGCAGAAAGTGGGCTGTTTAACTATTACTGCTGGGAATGCTGTGTAGTGAAACTGTGGGTGAGGCAGTAGGTGGTTCTACTTCTGCTTGTCTTGCAATTCCTACATATGGTCATAAACAGCTGAGTTTGTGTCAGTCTTGCAACTCTGCTTGTAAACTACACCCACCTCACTTTGGGGTGCACGCTTTATCATCAGTTGGTTTAAAAGACATTTCTGGAAGGCATGTTTGAGGTTGTTCCACATCTTCCTGAGGGGCTGCTTCTGGCTGCTAAAGTGTGCCTAAGTGTGCTTTTGTTTATGCTTATGATCTGTTTACTTTGTTTCTAGGGCTCATCACAATAAAAGAAGCCCATGATATAGAAGCCAGACTTAATGAAGTGGAAAAGCTTCTGAAGACTATTATAAACATGCCCTGGAAGGTGAGTAAGCCAAGTTCCAATTTAGCCCAGCTTGACTCCTCCTTCATGGTGACATGCACTCTCATGCAGATTAGAATGTGATGGGCTTTGCCAAACTCTGAAAGAAGCAGCAATTTATTGAGTAACTTGGAGAGATGCTGAGTGCCAGAACTGTGTAATGATGCCTCCAAGCTGTCACTTATTATAAGTCTTTTTGTCATACTATGAAGGGGTGGAAATGGAGAAGAGGGACAAAGCAAACTACTGGTTAAAAATGAATGTCTGGGTTTTTTTCTCTCTTTTCAAGTATTCAAGATCTGAAGTTGTCCTCACATTCTTTGAGAGATCTCCTTTGGACCAAGTTCTAAAAAATGACAATGTCCATAAAATTCAGCCAAGCTTTCAAAGTCCAGTTAAAATATCAGGTAAGAATTGTTCTACCTGCAGTTGGCACAAGAATTGAAGAATGAAAATGACTTTATTTGCTGTTCCCATTATTATTTCTCTATCAACAATTCAAAATGTAATTCTCAATAGTGCTTTGTGATATAGAACATATAATTTTCCTTGATATACTGTGCAAGGTGCATTCAGGCAATAAAGCGGCAGGTGAAATGGGAGGCTGACAAATGCAAAGCAGTGAATGTGAGGAAAATGCAGTCCTTACTGCGCATCACCACATCTGATAGTGCTGTTAGCACTTAGAAAGGAGATTTTGAGTCTATTGATACAGTTCTGTGAAAGGGTAAGCTTGGTGCCAAGCAATGGGCAATATCAGCAGTGAGAATATTAGGTATTATTAGGAAAGGAGAAGGAAACAGAGGAGAGGAGCATAGCCCCCTCTTGAATACAATATGCACAATTTTGATTTCTTCATCTCAGGATATAATAGAATTTAAAATTATACAAATAAACAGCGAGGATTCAAGTTGTTGAATAGTTTCTCTAAGAAAAGGGTTAATTAAGAAGGACACCTCCACCTGTGAGAAGAGATGACAGACTGGTATGATGGAAGTCCACAAAGCTGTGAATAGAAGGAGGCCAATTACCCTGTACTTCTTATGAAACAAGAGCTATAGGTTATCCAATATCATCGACAGACAACAGGCTTTAAACAAACAAAAGAAAGGTTATAATATTGTTTTGTTTCCATACAAAGCATAGTTAAAGAGTGGAACTCATTGTCATAGGATATGGTGGAACTGAAAGCAGAAGTGACTTCAAAAGGGAATTAGACAGGGAAGTGGAGGACAAGTACATTGAAACCTGTCACATGTGGAGACATAGGAAGTTCTAAACCACAGATTGCTAGTGGGTAAAGTGGAGAGCCTGTCCTTGCCTATTCTTTTAGCCTTTTCCCTCTTCATCTGCTACTGATCATTGTCAAAAGGTCTGTGACCTTCTGGTGTGCCTGGTTTTGTATTTCTATACTGAAACACTTTGTTTAAACCTAATGGCAACTCCTGGTTTTGTGACACCAGAAGAGCTTATTTACACTTAATTGAAATGCTACATAGTCCTCCAAGGTTTATAATATTGCAAGGAGCTGGTATCAATTTTCTTTGGTACTAACAAAACTATCTCAGCTGAATAATAGCATGTATTAATTCTAAATTATTGTTGGTAGTGATGAGTCATACCTAATTAACTGGAGGAAAATTGTCCTACCTGTGCAGCTATCCAGAAGCATCTTGTGGTAATTAATTTCATCATTCAAGTGGTTGCTGCCATTAATGCTCAGAACATAGGTGGAAATTTGATATTAATTGATATTTGCCTCATCTGGATGTTGCACAATGGAAATGGTTCAGTGTCTGGCAGTGCTGTCAGTAGATGGCAGTAAATGATAATGGGTAAAGCAGTTCATGCAGCAGTGAAATGCTGTAACTCTTAGGTCAAGTCAAGGACACTAGGAAAATACTGACAGTTATTCAGAGTGCAGCTCTCTACCTGGCTCACAGTCTTGGAAAAGCAGGCAAAAATGTTTTGTATTCTCTGAAAAAACAAACTGTTCCCCAAAAGGTCCTGCTCAGAGTGGTAGGTGATGGAGAAGAGAGAAAGGGCTGCCCTCTAAGATGAAAGCTGAATTTGAATTTATGGTGTAAATCTTATTTTACAATCATACAATGATGGTTCAAGATGAGTCATGTGAAATGTGTTTCTGCTGGGGTTCAAGTGTTTTCACAACCCCCAAATGTATTCTGCTAAAGTGAGCTGCAGAAAAATATGGAATGAAAATCAAAGATGAGTCTTGAGAAAAATATGGAAGTGAGTATTGGCTTTACCTTAATGAAGGAGCATGTAATCTTTAAAAAAATTACCTCCTCTCTCATGTCTCATCTCCTGTTCATTGCTTGAACTGTATATATAGATGAAATTTGTTGGTGTGTTTTCTGCCTGCCATATTTTGTGCCACAGACTAGTTTTTTTTTGGTGTGCTGATAATGCAAGGGTGTAATACAGGGTCATAGTGTCTTGAGGCAGATCAAGAGTTATGCTGCTTAAGTCAGTGCTGATTTTTTTTTGAAAAGTGCATTTATTTTTTGTTGGTCCTAGCTTCATCTAAAATTGTGTGACCAAAAAAAATCCTTGTGACTTGCCTAGTTTGATTTTCCACAGAGCACAGATGTGGATTAACTTCTCATTCACATCAAATACTGTTCTTTAGTTATCAATTCTCCCCATTGTAGTAAACCAGTGGAATTAGGTGTAAATTTTAGATATTCTGTATTGGAGGCTTCTAACACAGTTAGAAACAAATAAGCAGTATCAAAGGCAGTGCAAAACATGGTATTTCCTTATACGTCTTAGAGGTTGAATTAACTTTTAAGGTCACTTTTCATTTCCCTTGTTATGTCTTTTTTATTTTTGCTTAAGCCTAGGACTGTCTAAGAAAAATACAATTATGATTCAGATGCTCTGTGTCATTCATAGGTTAGGTGAATAAAATTACTTGAGCACTGTCAGATTTAAGAAGCTGTGAAGCCAACTCTTCATTCCTGCTTTCCTGTGCAGATTTTCAATGTCATGTGCACGTATCAGTTCATAGCCATGTCAATTACTTATGATACACAGTTGTTTTCCAGCCTTTTTTAAAAAATCTTGTTTTCTTTCTTCTCCCAACAGAAATCATGCGATCAAATGGATTCTGTTTAGCCAACACTGAAACAATAGTCATTGACCACAGTATACCTAATGGAAAAGAGAAGCACCTGGATGTAGATTCAGCAGAACATTTGTAAGTGGAGTTTGTGCAAGAGCAATGCTGTCACCTTCACTGTAACTTTCCCACGCACCTAGCAAAATGTTATTGTCTGCATAAGAGCAAGACTGGTACACCTGTCATCCTGACAGGTTAAAGGTTACTGGGCCTGATTGCTGACACTTCACAGCAATTTCCTGTGAAAGTGGGTAAAATGGGAGAATGATTGATCCCAAAGTGATCAGTCCTCTGTGTATGAAAAAAGAACTGAGGTTGCCGTAGGGGTGCTGCGTAGGGAGAACAGAATTATTTCTCTCTCTCATGACTATGATGAGAGCTGGCTTGAGCCCAAACTTGGAAACTCAAACAGCCTAACAAATGCCATATCCTGCTACAAAGGATAGGAGAATGTTTGGGAAGCAAAACACTGCCCTCAGAGGGGAACACATCCCTGAAAGTAATTGAACAAAGGTCAACAGGTGCTCAGCTGGGACTTGGTAGCATGTGTGTATCCTTAGGGAAAAGGCAAATTAGACTGGTGTCATTGGAAAGTTCTGCTTCCTAATGCATATAAGTATTCTGGGGTCAGAAACCTGTAACCAGGAGGGCTTCTATGGCTATAAAGTAAAGCACAAGGAGTTCCATCTCAACGTGAGGAAGAACTTCTTTACATTGAGGATGGCAGAGTGCTGGAACAGGCTGCCCAGGGAGGTCATGGAGTCTCCCTCTCTGGAGGCATTCCAAACCCACCTAGACATGTTCCTGTGTCACATGCCCTGGGTGACTCTGCCTTGTCAGAGGGTTGGAGTGAATGATCTCCAGAGGTCCATTCTAACCCCAAGCATTCTGTGATTCATGTAGGTCTTAAGCCAGTGACTGTATTCACAGATGGGTATTGATGGAAATATGCTCCTTCAGATTTCTCTTATACCAGGTGATTGATGTTTCAATGAGCTTCAGGGAGTGAACCATTTTAATATTTTTGATGAGAAGTGTTGACCTACTTTTTCATTTGACCAGTCGAATGAAGGAAAGTGAATACTAAAAGACTTATGGAGCTTTTAGCTTTGAACACAGTGATCTGTCTTGTCATATTTGAAATGCCAGTCTGTAACAAGGTTTAGAGCTTGGCAACATTTTATCAGGGGCTGGAGAGTATGTCTGGCTTGAGTGTAATTTCTTGAAGTCTTTTTATTAACTTATCACTTAGTGTTTTGAACCTTGACGTTGCTAACAGCATTTGAGCTTATAAGATTGTAATAATGAGGCTGAAATGGCACACTAGAGGTAATTCTGTAAGGCCAATACCTGGAAATTAAAATTGTTATAGTTCACAGTGGATCACTCTTTTTACTGAGAGTGACAAATTATAGGTGAAAATTACCAAAGAAAGCCTTTTCCTGCCTTACTTAGATTATTTTTTTTAAATTATTTTAAAAATATTTATAGCTAGTTTTGATTTTAAAAATGTGCTCCAGCCCAAGCAAAACTTACCAGCCTGGGATCAGAAACTACAATCATCTAATTGTCATCCCATTGAAGTCAGAGACTGTTAAGGTCAGAAAATACTAATGTGATAAAAACTGAATGGTAGGCATAGTTTCCCATAAATTGTGGTGGAAGAAATGAATCTAGGGTAACAGCCTGACTTTGTGCAGCCTGACTTAGTTTAACTTTCCAAAGGATGTGAAGTCAAGAGTCAAGAAGTTAATAAATTTCCAATGTGTTTTTTATACAGTGCCCTGAATTTTCCCATCCCGCAGCTGTATTTTATAGCCAAGACATAATAGTCAGGAGATAATGGAACCAGTGTAACACAGCTGTTTTGTAAAAATTGAACCTTTTTCAAAAGCAGAGATCTTCTATACTGTTGGTTTAAATGTATGTTATTAGCCCAGAAATGAAACTTTAAAATCTTTGAAATCCTATGCTGCTCCCTTTCGGTTTCAGTAAAATTGGATTTATGGTGTGTTCTACCCTGAAATCAGAGTTAATTCCTTGTGGACTTGATATCCTCAGATGGGAATTTTTTCCTTTCAGCTGCATTAAACTCTTTATGATTTCTGGGTTTTGGCTGCTGAAGGACTTGAATGAGACATTTTGCAGAGCAAACCTGTATTTTTTGGGAAGTGCTTGAAGCTTCAGCAGGAAGTGATCATTCCCTATACTGGCTAGCTGTGTAGCCTGCAGAGCTACCTGCCCAGTGATCCGTCAGCTGAGAAGTCTCATACTTTTTGCAGAAGAAACCACAGCACTTTTCCAAGTTGCAGTTGCTTACTCTGTTGTTCTGAAGTAGGTCTTTTCTGCTTCCTTCATTTTCTCTATGATTTTATTCGGCAGTACACCATAGTGTTGCAAACTGTGGTGAAGCCAGTGTGCTCAGCATCCATGTGGCATAACTAGTCCTTTTGTGTGTGGCTCTTGGAGTGTAGTCTGAAATCCTTTTGAAAGACAAAGGTGGTAAATAAATGCATTTGAACTCATGGTTTGGTTTTGTTACAGAGGTACCTTTCTCTGCAAAGACTGTTTCCACTTCTGTCTTCTAAGCCAGCAGCAGAGTCTGTGGCATTGGATAAGCTGCCTTTTTGGCAAATTCACTCCAGTACCTGAAGGAGGCCTGCAAGAGAGATGTAAAGGGAATTTTCATGGGGGCATGTGATAGGATAAGGGGGGGTGGCTTTAAGCTGAAGGAGAGTAGGTTTAGATTAGCTGTTAGGAAGAAAAACTTCAGATAAGGGTTGTGAGATACTGAAACAAGTTCCCCAGGCTGTGGATTCCCCATCCCTGGAGGCATTCAGAATCAGGCTGGATGGGGGTCTGAGTAAACTGACCTAGTGGAAGGTATCCCTGCCCATGGCAGGGGCATTGGAGCTAGATGATCTTTAAGATCCCTTCCAAAACAATCCATTATATGATTCGGTCATATGCGCATCTTTTAGATACTTCCAATGGCGATGACTCAACCACTTTCCTGGGCAGCTTGTTCCAACACTTGATAACCCTTTCAGTCAAGAAATTTTTTCTAATGTCTAACCTAAACTTTCCCCAGTAGAACTTGAGGCCCTTACTTCTTGCACTGTCTCTTGTTACCTGGAGAAGAGTCCAACTCCACACCTGGCTAGCCACCTTTCAGGCAGTTGTAGAGAGTGATAAGGTCTCCCCTGAGCCTCCTCTTCTCTAGGCTAAAAAACTCAGCTCCCTCAGGTACTTCTCCTCAAACTTGTGCTGCAGACCCCTCACCAGCTCTGTTGCCCTTCTCTGGACAGGCTCCAGCCCCTCAATGTCCTTCTTGCTGTGAGGGGCCCAGAACTGGACATGGGATTCAAGGTGCAGCCTCATCAGTGCTGGGTACAGGGGGACAATCACTGCCCTGCTCCTGCTGGTCACTGTTTCTGATACAGGCCAGGATGCCATTGGCCTTCTTGGCCACCTGGGCACACTCTTGTTCCTGTTCAGCCACTGGTGGCCAGCACTCCCAGGGTGTTTTTTGCCAGGCAGTTTTACAGCCACTCTGCCCCAAACCTGTAGCTCTGCATGGGGTCACTTGTTGTGATGCAAGTGCAGGACCCGGCATTTAGTCTTGTTGGAGCTCATACAGTGGCTTCAGCCGACCAATCCAGACTGTCCAGATCCTTCTGGGAAATCCCTCCTATCCTCCAGCACAATGGCACTCCCGCTCAGCTTGGTGTCACCTGCAAACTGACAGCGGGTGCACTTGATCCCCACGTTCAGACCATTAAAAAAGATATTCAACAGGACTGGCCCCAAAACTGAGCCCAGGAAAACACTACTTGTGAAAGGCTACCAAATGGATTTAACTCCCTCACTCTTTGAGCCTAGCCATCAGTTTTTTACCTAGCAAGCCTGTCCAAACCATAAGCTTCTATGTTGTTCCCTCTTCTTCTTGATGAATCTGAGTAGCAAATCTAATGTATTAACAGAGGTTAAAATTATAAAGAATTTTGTCTTACAACACAAGAAGTAGGCTCTTGCAAAAGACAGTGTGTCTGTCAAGGTGCATAGAGGAAAAAAAGTTAAGGTTATCAGTTCAGGCATTTAGGAATCTGAAGGTCCACAGTAGAGTTGCAGAATTTATTTTGAGAGAAAGACCTGTCGGTAACAGCACAAAAGCATTTTGACTGTTGGTGTCATGCACAGCTTCTGACTGTGGTAAACAGTCCTGGTTTATTGAGTTTGGTTTTGTATGAGCACTCTAGAGCAGTGCTGTGCACACACTTCATTTTTGGTGGCAAGAAAAGCTTTCTGCTTAACCACAGCATCTGACGTCCACTGCTTTGCTCCTCACATTCTGCTGGTAGTAACCTATCAGTGAGGCTGGAGAACCACAAAATCTGTGGGACCATTCAGATGTAATGATGTAGCTTTATGCTGATAAGAGAAAAAGAGCAGAATCTGAATAGCCTTCTTGACTCCTCTTCTGCTTTCTTCACTCTGTCTGCCCCACTGGTATTTCATAATCTGTTGTTTCTGGATCACTTGCAGTCCATAAGACAGCACAACGTGATCTGTGAAGTATTTTCAAGATACCAAGTCAACTCCCTTGCGCACACGTTCCCACACATGCAGGCAAGTAAACAGCCTGGAGGGACTAGAGGAATGAGGGTAATAAACATTCAAAGTTCAGTCTCATTGCTCTTTCATTTAAAGTGAAGAGCAAAGCTGCAGGAGAAAATCCATGAGTTTCTGCTCAAAAAAAATCATCTCTATTTTGGCTCCCGTAGTAAAAAAAAAAAAAAAAAGAGATGAGAAGGGCCAGGAAGGAGTATGGAAAAGACAGAACTGTGACCTTTTGTTGCAGGATGTATAGACCAGGCTATCCTATAACCCATTATAGTTCTAAATAAAATTTTGGGAAGAGAGTGGGAGACTTATCTGTTTGTTTGCCCTACCACTCTTCTTCAGGTCCTCTGAAATACTTATCTCTTTGGTCACCCTCTAGAGCGAGGTTAGGGGGATGTCCACAGTTGTTTCACATATTTAAAGAGTCTAATTAGTTGATGTGTAGATGAGATGCAGTTTTAAATATTAATTATTTTAAAGCTCATCTGTTTATCTGCCATTCAGAGAGCTGCAGTAGGCCAGCTAGGCTGATAAGGGTGTTAGAGACACGTGCTGAAAGTGAGAGCTAGGTTAGAATTTCTTTTTCCATCTTGGGCAATTTTTCAGTTTCTACTCCCTTTTATTTCTCACTCTGCCATAGTGAATGAAATTTCTTTCAAAGTATTAAAGAAAGAGTTTGAGAAAAAGAAACTTTACAGTTCTTCAGACCCCTTTGAGAACTGAGGTGAAATTTAGTCCTTGGCCTGCAGTGACTGCCTTTAACTGCTAGGCTGTCTAGGAAGAAGATAATGTTTTTTACCACAGAAAGTCAAGCCTTCTTGAAATGGGAATGTGTGTAACTGTGAGAAGTGTAGGTTTCAACAGCTTGATGCTTTCTAGTTGAAAGTTTGTGTGAGACAGTAGGTAATTCTTGCAAAAGTGCAGGTTATGAAACAGGTGTTGGGAAGTGGGGAGGAAAATACCAAAACAAGTGAAACTAAATTTGGGAATCTTTTTATGTTTGGAGATTCTTTGATTGTCAAAATCTAAACCTTGTACCATGGGAAGGACAGCTAGACTCTGGGAGAAGGACACTCCAGTCATTTTTTTCCTACCTGTGTTAGACCCTAGGCCTCTTACAAAAGCCAAACCTAGAGAAGGTGCCTGTGAAGTGAAAGACTGAGAGTCCAAATTCAGATGTGAAACAAAGGCAGTTTATTTTTCACTTTTATGTGAGAACTGAGGCATCATGTGTTGTTGACAAATGCTGGGGGAACAAAATAGAAGGATGTGGACTTCAAATGTGTGATTCACTCTTCCAAGACTCGCTGCTTCCCTCCTTCCTTCCTCACTAGTAGTTTTGAAAGTCAGAGGTGGCAAGATTACTTGCTTGCATTTACCATGGTTCTCACTGGCCCATGGTTTAGTCATAAACACATGAGTATAGGAGATGAAGGAGGTGTGGATGAAATCAGCTCCAAGTGCTTCTCCCACTCCCTTAGTACTTTTTTTCCCAATTCCTTTGATTTTATAAATGACTTAATGCCTTTTGGTGGTTTTTCTTTTTTTTATCTCTCCTTAGGTTCGAAAGTGTTAGTGACTTTACCTCAGAGCTGGAAGACAGTGATGATCCAACAGCTTATGTCACCAATTTGACATACTACCACCTGGTCCCATTTGAGACTGACATTCTGGACTGAGGCTGCTCAGGGGTGCAGTCAGCCAGCATCCAGCCAACCTCTTCGTCCATAGGTTCTGCTATCTCTGGCATTGCATCTCTGTGAATAAGGCTGTGCAGACAAGACCAACAGCAGGGAAGCTGCTGCAAGAGCGCCACAAAGCTGGTTTTGTAAGTGTGGTCCTCCTTTGTGTGTTATGGAGACATCTGGTGAGGAGGAATCTGCTTTGCTGCTGACAACAAACTCAGTTTCTGTGAAAGCAAGGCAGCAGAGGCTTCCTGGGGATCAAGGAAACCTCTGCTATGTCTGTGGGAATTGCCACCCTGATGTAGCTGTCAGAAACTTGTGCTGAAGCAGGCACAAGTCACTCGTGCTCCTTGAGGTGCAAGTTGAGTTCCCCTTTTAGGATACCACCAGAAACTTCCACAGATGGCATGACCACACTTTTTATGCTTTGTAAGCAAGAAGACAAGCAAACCAGCTGAACTTTGTCAGTTCCCTCTGCAGTTGCTTAATGGAGGTCTCGTGGGTCGCTTTTTGCTCAGCTACCGGATGATTGGTGCCTTACACGAGATGTCAGAAATACCATTGAGTGCCTCCAGGACACAGAACACACGAGCTGACAGCTTTACTTCTTTTAATCACAGGCTTTTGTATAATCACTGGAAGAGCAACTGCTCTTTCCTGGAATAGTAAAGCAGACAGCAACTGGCATTGCAATGGGCTGTGCATGATGTTTGGGTACCCGGATGATTTCGGAAGTCTGGAAAGCCAATGGGAAAGCTGAGCTGCTCCACTATGAAGGGTCAAGGCTACGGCAGGCACTTCGATAATATTTTTTCTTTTCATGTGGACCAGCATATGTGAATGGTGCTTACAGATGTTTACATCAGAGAGATAATTCCCTATGCATATTTCTTCCCAGAGGATGGGAAGGAAGACACTGAGATTTATGTTGTGTTTGGACTGAAAAAGAATGATAAGCTGCAGTGTGCCTACAGTGGTAGGAAAAACAGTCTCTCCACTGCTACCCTGTCTCAAGGAGTTTGTCCAGCTTTCTGAGATCTGCCTGGAGGGGTCATGTGCAGGCCTCCTTGTTGTGTAATGCCATGGATTTCAGCAGAGATAGGGCAGTGGGAGCAAGAGTGGGATTGGACCTTGCAGCCTCTTGACTGTTGAGTAGTGCAACGTTAATGTCTCCTTGGGGTCTCTCCCTTGCAGACCACCCTGAATTCCTGGGTCTCACTGTGAGTGCTCAACACTCACCAGCATGACCTTTCATTGAGCTTTTTGCCATCTGTTTGCAAATATTATTTTGAAGGGACTGAAATGGAAGAAAATGCATTTTTGGACTTGTTTCTTGTACAAGAGGTCCTGAAGAAGATGATACAACTCCCTTCCGCAGACTTTTCATTTCTATCCATAGAATAACAGTCAAACAGAATTTGTTAATGTAAATAATAAATTATTGAGAATCCTAATTCTTTTACACAGTATGTTTTTAAAATATATTTTAATGAAATAAAATAAAATATAACTCACCTTCAGTACACTTCTGCAGCTTCAAACAGTGCCTTCTTTTTTTTTTTTTTTGGTCTTGTTTTGGGTATACTTTCCCAGGCATGTCGCATGCTCTTTCTTTTCCTCATAGTTTCTGGAACGTGCTGAGTTATAGGAATTTCTGTGCTCCACGTGTTATTTATACTGTAGACATGGTGTGTATCCACATGCAACCTCTGCCTAGCTGTTGATCTTAGGTCTAGGTGTATGTGGTTTAATGCCACTCAGCTTAGTGGAAGATTTCTGTATTTTCACTATCATCAGTGACATCAAATTTGGACATTATTGTTTTTGAAGATGAAGCAGGTTCTTATAAGATAAATTTCTATAGTAGAAAGGAATATGTCATTACTCACTCAAAGACTTTCTGAGCAGCTTCTTCAGTTAGAATTGGGAAGATTTTTCATTTTGTTTGTTTTATTCTCATTAGTTTTAGTTCTTCTGCTAGTTTTCTTAGTTAACCATGATGAAGTAGAAATAGCATCTGGTAGACATGTGTATTGGACTGGATACTGGAATATTTTATTTCAATTCCTGACCTTGCTGTCAGCCTACCACATTGCTTTGGGTAATTCTAGCTCATCTCCCTTTCACTGAGTTTTCCTTGACTGGTATTTTGGAAATCAGAGTGATTGGCTTTTGATGCAATGTTGTCCCCTAATTAATTTGAATTTTCCTATGAATTATTGACCACATGGTAACTACTTATCTTTTAAAGCACTTTAAATTGCATGAATTTAAAAATAAATAGGTGAGTATTGCTAATTAAAATGGATAGACATTGCTCAAATGAAAGGCAGCTAAGCCACGTGCATGAAAAGCTTGTCAAGCAGGATATCAGGGTCCCATGAGGATCAGTGGAGCAGGGGCTCCCATGGGACTGCCAGGGCAGAGCTGGGCAGTTGGGGCCTGTCCCACCACCCTGCCAGGAGCAGGACACCAGGCACCAGGGTGGCATCAGGCACCTCCCCAAGGATGAGGATGGGCCAAGGACAGGCCAGGATGTGGCTCTGCTCTGCTCTGGGGTACAGGAGAGCAGCGCAGCTCTGGTGTTGCTGGGCAGGGCCTGATGGGCTGGGGGGACTGAGATGGGATCCTGGGCCATGAATCTGACAGCCAGACCTGTGGGTGTCCTTGGGCCCAAATGCTGGATGATCAGGATTTTTGTCGTGCATGTTTTGGAAGTACATTTATTTTTGCCAGGTACCCTGGTATTCTGGGGACATGAAGTGGTGCAAAATTCAGTTCATGCTGCATTACTGCATGAAGAAAAAAAAAAAAAGAAAAAACACCAGTCTTTCATCATTTAAGGAAAATACATCTGAAATAAAATTCCGTGGTTTAGATTTCTTAACTGGACCTCTCCCCTGTGCACCCATTGTAGCTGGTAAAATCCTCCATGCCCAGGTCTGCAGAGCCCTGTGAGAAGTGTCTCAGGGAATGCAAAGTGCTGCCATCCACATGGGTGCTGTGAGCCGTCCTCCAGAAATGTAAAAAATTAGCATCATTATTCATTAGTTAACCTACTGATGATCCTAAAGGAAGTGACTGGCACAAGGATTTTGTCCCCAAACCCCTCTCCATGCCATGCCAAGACCCTCGCTATGTAAGGCTTGTCCTTGAAAAGCTGGTCTGTGTTTTCTCTGCAACTTTGGCTTCTGCCCTTGGCACGCATCGTGGGGATCATGTGTACCAGTCCTTGCTATGAGCTGCCTGAGCAGAACAGAGCTGAAGTGTGCTGGTATCTAGGGAAGGAGCAGAGGTATGTGTCTCTTGGCAGGAGCAGCAATGACAAAATCATTTGGTTTTTATTTCTCGAGTCAGGAAATATGCTGACATTATAGCGTTGCCAAATCATAGGAGAATTAGGGAAGACAAAGTGTATCACACTATGCTATGTTTTGTCCACCAGTCTCTTTTTTTTGGTTGCATCAACTACTTTTTAAAAACTCAGTCTTGGATTCCATGTCCATTCTTCATAGTAGCAGTAATCTGTAGCTCAGTATCAAACTCTAAAATAAAAAAGGGGGAAAAAAGAACTTTTTCTAATTGCTTCCTGTAATATGCATTCCTACTCCAGTCAGCTATCTCTGAACTCCCTTCCCCACACATACACAGATTATTCAGGCTATTTTACTGATCAGCTTTCATCAATGTAATTGCTTTCTTGTGAAAATATTCGCACCCTGAAGTGCAGTTCTCAAGTTTTATAGCACACAAACCATTCCCATTTTCAGTGCTGTCAGATAATTTCTTCTTGCTCTAAACCCATTCTCATTCTAATTAACTCTGTTAATAATACATACATTGGGGGATTTAGGGAAGGCCAAAATACCAAGGTAATAAACATAATAGATCTAGATGTAAGAAATGGAGAATTCCTATTTACCTGAAAGCAGCAGTGAAGATTGGTGGGATGCATTTACAATTGAGCTGTATGAAATCAGACTTTCCTGGGCTTTCTCAAACACTGTTATCATGCCTCTCTTTCTTACAGTTAATGTATATAACCCCACCGTGCTCTGTTGAGAGAAAGAACAGCTTGAACTTTGGTATCACAGAAGGGAAGATGGAACACCAAGAGTTGGCTGAGACAGAATTTTGCAGTGCTTAGTTTTTGTCCTAGCAGGACATCTACCATGCAGATGCCTTGCACTGCAGGATAGGAGTTGCTGCAGAGGTTTGGGTTGTCATTCTTCACAGACTGCTGTTAAGGGAACCTGCTCAGGTAAGGATTTAGAGAAAAGCTCCTTATTTTCTGAAGATGCCTTGTCTAACTTTTCAGAGTAATAAAGTTAATTTTCTGTTGTCCTGTGAGGCTACCTACATGACTGAACTGAAGAACTGGCTGGTTGGAAATCATTTCTGAGCTGCACAAGTGCCTACTTCTGCCAGAAAGTACTGGATCAGAGCCCAGCCCTGGCCTGGGCTGTGGAGATGCCTTTAACCATCCTTCTTTTAGTCCTCAAATTCTGCTAAACAATTTTCAGCAACTTTTAGGTAGAAATGACAGCTGATATCCTGGCAAGAAGAAAACCCAAATGTGAACGGGGAATCTTGATTAAAAGCATCCCAGCATCAGCTCTATGTATGTATTTTCCAGTGAACTTCAAAAACAAGATTCTTCACTAAAATGTTTTACAGCATCTGTTGGCACTCCATGTAAGGCCTTGCATGTCACTCTGGTACAGCTGTTTCTCACACAACCTGACAAAAATCAACGCTTGGCCACAGTTGCAGCACGTGTGTTTGTAAGGTCTGTGAGGTACTGAGCTTCCTTTAGATCCCCTGGCAACTCACAGGAGGCTCTCAAATCCTTGGAGGCACCAGTCATCTCTACAAATCTCTGTGCAGTCACATTAAAATTCCTCCAGCATTCTGGAGGTTCCAAGCAGCTTTGATAATTTCCATTAGTAAGTTAGCTCCATTTAGCATTGCAGTTCAGTTTGGAAACCATCTGCAAGTAATCTTGTTTAGCTGTATCACCTTGTACTGGGCAGGCTGGAAATAGAAATAATTACATGTACCAGAAGCCAACTTTGTTATGTAAAATGGAAAAAAAACACCATCAGCACCACCAGCAGCAAAACAACCATTTCCTATTATTTTCCCTTGTAGCCATTAAAATTAGGTTGAACAGATTCCATGACTTTTGAATGAACATGGGCTCATTTCAGAAGAGAAATGTCCCAAATTTTGCCAAGTTTCCCTTTGTCTTATGGGAGCTGGCTTCAGTGGTTGAGGACAGTGATAGCACATGGTACATCCCGCCATCTCGAAGTGACCTTCAGAGAGGAAAACAAGCAGTGGGTGTGTGTCAAAGGGAGGGCAGGAGGCACAGGGATGGCTTGGAAGGAGGAGGAATGAGAAATAAATGAAGGATTGTAATGCAAATAGAGGAGGTCTCCAGGGATAGTTTCAGTCTTGAAGCTGAAGTAATTCATCTTTGTCAGAGAGCTCTGGTCTGGCACTGGCTGGGTGCTGAATCGTGCTGTTCCTCACCCAGTATCCTGCAAGGAATGTTACCAGTCCTGGCTGGTTTTGTTGAAAGAAGGAGATGCCTGTGTCTGATCAGGTGCCTTTGTATAAAGTGAATATGCTGTAGTTTCTGGAAACAGATATTTTGCAACAACAAAATTGATCATGGTTGCCACTTCAAAGCACCACACAGCTTGTGTAAACGGTTTAGGAATTCAGCTTCTGTTTCAGTTATTTCCACGTGCACCTTACTATGCATGCCTCATGCCCATATGTGAAGGATTAAAAATGCAGATGGCTGCAGGTGATGGCCATGAGGGCCCTCACAGGCTTAGATTGCCCTGACCATTCACCTCAGCTGGGACTGGGACCACACCCTCCAACCAGGGGCTCTTCTTCGGCTCCATCCAGGATCTTTAGCATTTTTAAGGTGGACTATAAGAGTGGCTGCCTCTAGTCCTGCTCCTGAGTTGTTGCAGGGATTCCTTGGGCTGCCTTCTGATGTGAGATGTGTCATGCCTGGTGTTCACTTGGATGACTGATGACCACCCTGCTTCTTTCACAGTGAGTTCCCCTGTTTTGCTTATTATGATAAGCCTTGTCTTTACAAGCTCTTCCTGATATTAGCATGATTTTTCCTGTTTTAGAGAAATACTTTCCAGAAATGTCTGCAGAAACTATATGCCTGGGGATATATTCTTTGTATAGCACATGAGTGAAGAGTATAGTTGGCTTGTTCTGGAAAGTATAGCTGCTTGATGACTCGGGTGCTAGAAAGCACTGATGTGATATTGGTATTTATGATAAATTAATGTTGCCTGGGTTTTAAAATAAAATAACAACATCTATTCACATGTAGTTTGCAAAAATAATCAAGTTATAGGCTTTGATGGCTGGGGGATTTCCTTGTGTTTCCTCTCTGATTCCAACCATTTTCAGAAGTCAGTGGGCAGTTCGCTTGGAATTACTTATTGACACCTTCTCTCTGTAGAGCTAGTATATATCTAATCCACTAAACAAGCTGACATTATATTCATCATAAATTTAAACTTTTATTGGTCATACCACCTGTGGTTCCAGGTGGTAAATATGATCATTGCCAGAGGAAGAGTGGAGGTGTTCCCTGGCAGAGGACCCCTGGAGGTCAGGGGTTTGATAGGTGTGGTATCACCATGGAGCCTGCACAATCGCTGGTGCTGGATTTGTTGAATGTGCAAGCAATGAGTTTCTCAGCAAGAACAATTTTTATCTCCTTTCTACTTGATATCATAATATCCTTGGGTTTAGTTCTGGACAGGTTAAGAGGGCTGGCAGTCCCATTCCTCAAGTTGAGGAGACAACAGGGACATTTACCCAATCTGCACTGAAATATGCAGAACTGCAGCTTCTGAGCTGTGAGAAGACTCGTAATTTAACTTGTCTCCTTCGTGCTTAACAACCTGAGAAATGATGAAGGTGGCAGGCCAGCTGTGGAGGATGGGTGATTAGATGCATGACTGAGGGGAGAAAAGGCTGGCTGCTAATGGATGTAAACAGATACCAGCAGAACAGGAGCAAGAATGCCAGTCGAGGGATATAGTAACAGATACTGTGGCAATATATTGTGAACCTACAGGGCTTTGGCTTAAGACATCTGAGGCATTTAGGAGGAAAACAGACATTATTTTCCATAGGGCTACAGTGTCAGACAGGATTTTTATTAAGCATGCAGCAGGGCAGAGAATTGTATATCTCAGTGAGTCAGAGGAGAGGTGCAGAGCAGTTAACTGGACATGATAAATAGAAAAGATGGAATTACCACTTCAGGTGGCTCTGAGATTGCAGATACAGACCTAGGGATTTAGTCTGATCGGGGAGCATCATGCACTGTAGTGCCTAGTAGAACAATAAGGGTTTTTCACCAATGGAGTGGTTCAGGTTAATGAAGGAAGCGGGAGGCCACTAGAATTTAATGTGCAAGTTTCTTAGGCATCTAAACGGTGATTCATTAATAGCTGCAAAGGAAGATGACTAGCTTTCATTCTCTATGCAGTTAAATGCTCTCACTTGGAAGCCTCCCCTAACACACTTAATTAGCCTGAAGAGGGAAATTATGCTCCCTGTGTACAGTCCTGTTATCATTCTGGTCGCTGAAGCAGCCTCCAACCTAACACACATCCTATGGGACTGCTGTGCTAAAAATAGCTGCCCACTGCTTACAACTGCAGCAGAGGGCATGGCTGCAGATTAGGCACACAGATACCTACAGCACTCGTGGATGTCAAATTCTTGGTTAAAGCAGATGTGCATGGCACACAGCTGGCAGAAGTGTGACTGAGCCTGTAGTGAGCTGTCTAGAGCACAGGAGTGATTTCCCCGGGTGGGAAAAGCAGCTTCCCACCTGGCTGTTGCCACACTTCAAAAAGTGGTGAAATTGAATTTCTGCCTAGATCAGGACTCGAGATGACTCTGCTCTGCACAGTCCTGCATGGTATTTATATACCAAGCTATTCCCAAGTAACTCGCCTCTAAATTAGTGTCACCACAAGTCCTGTAGCAGGATCTGCTACTCACCTGATTAAAATGCATTACCTTTCATGCACCAGCCTGCAGATTTAAGGTAAGGATTTTGTATCTCTCTCTTTAGATGCAGCGCAACAATTTAAACCTTTTGAATGGCAGGTACCTGGAGAAAGGATATGACATACAATGAAAAATACTGACTCCTTAGGCCCTCTTCCTTTCACTATGGCCTGTGTCCTAGGTTTATGTAGTCTGAGGCATTCATGTGGGAAAAGCCCTTTCTGAGAACCTTTTATACCAGGAATCCAAGTCCTTATTCCATTTAATATTCAGAGCCGAGGAGTGTCTTGTGGTCCATTGTAATTGTTATCAGCAATAACCTTTCCTATGCTCTGGGTGGATGCTGTATGAAATTCCCTGTTCAGAAGCCAAGTCAGGACATTCAAATGCAGGATTAATGTTAAAAGCTGAAAGTGAGACAATTATCATGTTTGTTTTCATTCTACCCTGTTAATACCTGCTTAATACCTGTGCTGCTTAATCTTAGAGATGGCACTGGAATCTGATTTAAGATAAATATTTTAGACAGCTGAGCTAAACATTAGTAGACATGAATGTAGGCATGACAACTTTAGGAGCCAAAAGTTGTAGGGAGTTTAGTTATATTAATAGGAAATTATATGGGTGGGAGGGAGAAAAGGTGAAATTTTAGATACAGTCTTCCTTCATAAGTTTTACTATGTTCCTAAAATCATTACCAACATAATTGTTTTAAAACTAAACAAGGCACAAATATTGTTTCAGCCTCCAGCCTGGTTTTTCCATATGTTTCTATATATGCCATTATGGCAAGGCTTTTCTTAGGGCAATTTTTACCCTGAGAAGTTTCATTTTAAGAAGATATATTCTGATGTTTCTTTTCTTCCCCCATGATGTTTGCATCGCTGTTTTTCTCCCTGCTGTTCTCCTATCACTACTACCAGGAGGCTGCAACAAAACAGAGAGGAAGAAGGGAAGGGGGAAAACCAAAATTTAAAATGCAGAGCACCATAAAACTGCATTAGTTTTTTTAAAATATCTTATAATGTCTCCTGATTCTATTTAATATCAGGGTGGGTTTTAATACCAATAAAACCTGCTGTTTTGAAAACCTGTCTTTCTGAGGTGCTCTTCCTGCTTCTGCTCCCCTTGCTGTTCACTTACACCTTGCTGAGACATGGCTATAGAGCTTAGATTGACTTTTGTTTTTAACTTTTTGTACCTCTGTATGTGTTTCAACACAGAATTATCAATACTGCATTAGCATTCTTTTTGAAGGCTATTTAATAATTAGTATTGTGGAAGATAATTTTCTAATGCATGGTCAGTAGAAGACTATATGCCATCTCCTTTGTTGGTTGGCATAGTAAAATTTCTGCCAAAATCCAGATTTTTAAAAATAAAGATGTGCTAGCTGAGGCTACAAGCTGGCTACATTGACACAACATGATGTACTATATGAATGAGTAAATTTTAAGTGCTTCAGCATGAAAAGCTGTTTTCTTCAAGTTTGAGTGTATCTTGAGAAGGCTTAGGGATATCTGGTGCCCAACCACATGCTAGTTTGTTTATACATGTTGAACACAGAGGAGAACTATTATCTTTTTTGGTAGATTTTCTGCAGAAAAGCTCATCCTGTCCCTGCTCTGTAAATGAAATCTTTCTTGACTTACTAAAGTTAATGGCAGGCTTCCAAGTTTTCCTAGCTGTAGTCAGGGCTGTTGCTGTTGACATTTGTTACAGGGAGGGAGGAAGGAAGGAAGGAGCATTCTTTTGTTCTCAGGAGAAAAGTTTAATCCCCTTTAAGAGCAAGAGGAACTGACAGGGAGCGCCTAAACAACCAGACCAGGGCCACGCACAGGGATTGTGTGTGGTGTATGCAGCGGCTGAGCCTTCTCTGCTGACACCAGAACAAACTGGAGGTCCTTTTTTTTTTCCTCCTCTCAACATCTCTTTCCAAAACCATTCCTCAGGTTTGCTCATCATGGGTTCGAAATTTATGATGATAATATAATACAAATGTGAGAATCAGATAGGAAATGGACTTGGTTGTCCTTCCAGCCTGTCTGCCAAGCAGTAATGGGGCTGAGGCTGCTGCACAGGGAACAGGGAGCCAGGAGTGAGGGTGAAGCAAAATAGGTAGGACAGTGTCCTCATGGTGGGTCCCAGGCAGAGAGAACAGAGTGGGCTGGGTGATGGTGGCCAGGGGCAGCCAGGAGTCAGCTGGACATGTGAGTCTGTTGTGACAGGGAGGTGCAGGGTTGGGAAGTTAAATTATTGGGTCAGATTTGGGTGCTCAGGGCCATCTACAGCATCACTTGGGCAGGCACCAAGAGTGAGGGCTTGAGCTTAATAAAGTGGAAGGTGCAGAGAGCCCCAGCAAGGTGTCTTCCAGCTCTGTCCCAGCAGTCAGGTCACACAGTTGCACCATCTTGGAGCCAGCCTTGAGCAGTGGCCCTTGGAGGGGGAGGAGAGGCTGCAGGGCTTAACACCAAGAACAAAACTTTCACCAGAGAGTTGGTAGGGCCATCTGTTAGACACATGGATAAGACTGCTGCAGAGATAATAATTATTTGTGTCTGCTTACTGTAGAAGAAGTTGGGGAGATTCCCTATGCCACTCTTTTTAGCAGTGATTCAGAAAAAGCTCAGCCTGAAATTTGAAGTAATTCTGGAACAGGTTGAGGTACAAATAAACAGCATGAAAATTAGCAGATTGCCAGGGCTGGTACCAATTACTCAAATGTTCTGGAGGAGCTCAAGGATGTCCTGAATTTGAGAGATGGATAGTAAAATAGCAGATGAAATCCAGTGCATTTAAATGTAACTCCTGGGTAAAATTAATCCTAACTTCACATATAATATCCTGAGCTAGCACTTTGTTATTCTTATGTAAGAGTGAAACTGTGGGTTT